>CANSNZ010000029.1:1075000-1132500 GCA_947646795.1 Beta lomatogona | reverse complement strand
CAATTTCTCGAAGTTTTTCAAGATATTGTTTTTGAAGATTACTTGTCCGGAATTTTTTCAATAATATCAAGAAGGAATTCTTTTTCTTTATCTTTTTTGGAAATAACACAAAGTCCTTGAGAACAAAATTGGAGAGAATGATCAGAATGAAATTCATCAGAATCCTGATCACAGTCTAACTGGTAAATGGCATGATCAGAGTCAGAATGATTAGATTCTTCGGGTTCACTTTGATTTAATTGGAAGACATTTACAAGCTTGTCTCGTAAATCTGGATTGTCATGGAAAATCTCATTAATTTTATTTTTGAAATGACAATTATTTGCTTTGTGACCAGGTTTGCCACACTTATAGCAAATAATCTTTTGGAAATCATTTTTGGAAAACTCTTTTGAAAAAGTCTTCTTTTTCTTTTGATAAAAACGATCAGAAGATGGAATGGATTTTTGACGAAAACGTGGAGCCTGTTTGAGTTGTTGTTTTCTGATGGAAGAAGGAGCTTGAATTTTCTCAAAGCCAAAGGCTTCACAGAAAGATCCAAGTTCTTTTCTTTGTTGAGCTTTCTCATTACCATACTTAGATTGGATTTTAAGCTCATTACAAAGAGATAATCCTTCATGCTTAACTAGAGCAAACAATTGACCATAGGTTAAATTTCCATAGTCAATTGAAAGTTCTTTTAATTTTTGGAAAATTCTTTGAGCAAATAAATTTGGAAGTCCAGAGATAAATTTTTCTTTCCAAAATGATTGTGAAGAATCAGCTCTGGCAAGAACATTTGAAAGAAAAGTATCTTTGTACCAACGATAATCATTTAAAGTTGGACAACGAAGATTGGAAAGGATTATGGAATTGGAATGGAGAAGCTGAGTACTGGTTCCCAAAAAATGGAGACTGATGGTTTGGATTAACAAAGGAAATCCGTCCTTTTCTTTTTTCTCATTTTCATGAGAAATAATTTCCTTTTGTTGTGCAAGAGTCAAATGGTTTTCCCACCAATATTTGAGTTGACCTGAAAAACCATGAGTAATCGGTCCCACAATTTGATCACTAGTCATATCATTGGAAATATAGGCATTAGCAAAGAATACACATTTCATGAAGAACTTTTGCAATTTCAAAGTCTGATCTACCATCTATATTCCAGTCATATAGTTGGTCACCAGAGTAAGCATTTTGAGTACCATAAGTTCCTCGTTCTTCAAACTGGAGATCTGGAGGAGTAGGTCTGGAATAATAATTACGCATTGGATTATTGTTCCAATTAGAAATTCGATTAATTTGAGTTGGAAATTCATCATCTGAAAAGACTTTAGCAAGTTCATTTGCCTTTTTATCCTTGTCTAAACAGGTGATGCTTTTGTCTAATTTGTCAGAAATTCGTTTGAGAAGGGTTTTGCTACTTGGTCCAAGATGTTTTGGAAAATGAGTTGGAACATGAATAATAGGTCTAGAAATTTCATTTGGAAAACTGGATGATGGTTGCTCACGAAGTGAAATTCCGTTAAACTTTCTGGATAAATCATCAAGATCTTTGGAATAATTGGGGTCAGGATTTTTGAGAGATAAAGTATCAATTTGAGTAGAAATTTGTTGAACTTGTTTGGAAATAGTATGCAAGATAGTATTGGAAAAATTATTTTGTTCATAAACCTTTTTAATGTCCCCTAAAGTAGGAATTGATTTATCATCAGATTCCCTTCCTACTTTATATGGAGCAGCTTCACAAGTTTTACCTTCTTCAGTAGAAACTCGTAAACCTGTTAATGGAGGATGAATAGATGAAACTAGTTCACCATTTTTTAGAGTCCATTTTTGAGCAATATTTGACTTAACACATAAATCAGAAAATGGATATGGAATTTTTAAATTACTTAAGTAAATTGGAAGCCAAGTGAAAAATGGAATATTAGCAGATAACTCATTTAATTTGGAATAGTATTTTTCTCTAATAAATTCTGTAGCAGGTTTATCAAAATTAGAGAAAAACCAAAATCGTTTTTCACGATTTTCTGGAGATTCAAAATCATTGGAAAGCATAGGTTTATCAATTTGGAAACCACCTTTGATAATAATATTTAAACTGGAAAATTCAGGAGATGGAAAGTTCTTACTTGAATTTCTCTGAATAAGTATGTTACCACCTGGTTGCTTATCCTTAGACTCTGTCAGAGTTGCTGGAATTGGCATTTCCCAAACAAATAGATTATCCTTTTGGGTAATCTTCTTCTCTTGGACTGAGTTCATACTGTCACCAAAGACCTTAGAAAAAATACTACTAACTTTACCTTTCACCATGTTTACTGATCAACACCACTAGACTCCGGCTAGCTTGAGGACCACCGAGGACCACCCGAGGGACCACCACACCGGAACACCTACCCACGGCTTACCAACGGCTTTACAGTCGACCAAACCCAGGCGACCAATCACCGACCAAACCCAAACTATAACTTCTAGCACCGAGGGCAATAACAATGGCTACGAGTAACCTTAGAGCACTTCGTCCTTGGCTCGATACCGGGAACGTACCCGGGACGGGGAAGGGAGATTAACCCTAAGAACTGACCTAGTTTGTATAGGAAGTACACAAAACTAACTAAAACTGAAAGAGTAATTCTAAACATAAGATGGAAACATAATTAAAGGAAGTAGGAAGTAAGAACTTACTGAAGAAACTTATATAAATACTTGGAATATTTTACAGAATTGGAAATTCAGAAGTTTGAGAACTCACTTTCTTACAATGTTTTTCTCTCTTAAGCTCTGAAGTTTTTCTTCTTGTAATGAGCTCTTTTTTCATCTAAGCAAGTTCTATCCTAAGCAAGTTCTGAGTAGAAATGAAACTAAACAAGCCTATTTATAAGCTAAGACTCTTAACAAAGAAGTAAAAGACTTAATACAGAAGTAAAGGTACTAAGGTTACAGCATTAAGAAAACTAAAACGACAAACTAAAATTAAAGTTGTTGGACAGCTGGAGAAGTATTAGCCTTTGCTTTTTGTAGTGCGTTGGAACAGTAAAGATGCTTTATGTCGGCCATTATTCGTTGAAGCTTTGGACCATGTTGGAAAAGGTGCCGATAGATAAATGAATAGTGCCACGTAAGAGTATGAATAGTACTACTATTCATCCGTCACTATTCACCAGTCACTATGTACTCTTGACAAAACTTGGAAATTTCTTGGAAATTGCCTGGAAGTTACTTGGAAATTGCTTGGAAGTTGCCTGGAAGCTGCCTGGAAATTGCTTGGAAATTACTGGATTGTGACAAATCTTGGAAATTCCTTGGAAATTGCTGAGAAATAACATGTCCTGAGAAACTGATTTGGAAAATTGCTGCTAAAATTGGAGTAATAATGTCCCTAACTTTTGCCTAAGTGAAAATCACTTAGCGGGATCTTTCTTTTATTTATGTCCCTAATTGTTGCCTAAGTGTAAAAAACACTTAGCGGGATTTTGCTTATTTTATTTTCTTTTTGTATGCAGAAATTAAATGTAGTTTGAAATAAAGCCCATCAAATAGACTGTCTAGAAAGTTCAGTCTAAGTGATTGACCCAAACATATGGATCAGAAAAACTTGGATTAGTTGCCTTGGATTGAGGGAGTAAGGAATTAAAATGGATTTTACCTTCTGAAGAGAGGTAATGTCCTTGAGTAATTTTGTCTAAATATGGAGATAGTGGTTCAGAGCGTTTAATTCCTGTGGAAAATTTTTCTGAAAGGGTGGTAGGGAAGGCAACAGTGGTGTTGCCATAATGGATAAAAGTGATAATATCTTGATAATTTTTGTAATGGTTAATATTTCGTAGGATGAAAAGAAAACCATTGGCTCGTGTTTTGGAAGGATTTAGAAATGAGGGGTTCCAGATATTAATTGGATTTTTAAATGGAAGAGGATTGGCTGGAAAATTGACAAGGATAAGGTAATGGGCTGGTTTGAGATGTCCATTTTCCATTTTAATATTGGCACAGATAATTTCTTCATAAATCCATTCATCTTGTCTAATGGATTGTAGGGTGGAAAAAATGTATTGCTGGAATTTGGAGAATTCTTGGAAAATTGGATCTTCAGGATGTGGAGTATCGTAAAATTTGCGAACTAAACCATATCGCCATGTAAGGAAATATGGATTGTTTTTCTGGATATCATGAGCCCATAAATAAAAACCATGGTTAAAAAGACCAGTGTTTCCCCATACTCGCCAATAATATCGACGAAAGATAATATGTTTTTTGAGAAAGATGGCAAAATGATGGTTGAATCTGGCAGTTTTAACTTTGTTGTAAATAATGCGTTGGATATCATCAGGTAGATTTTTGGTGTAGTAATGGAGTGGTTTGGATTTAGTAGATGGTGTATTGGAAGATAATGGAGAATGGGTTTTTTTAAGTCGTAGTTTGGCAAAGGTAAAAGGTTGGAGGTGATATTTTGGAAGTGGATGCCAGATTTTCATTTGTTTTGGATTGTTCATATTGAATGTCCCTGCAAGAAGATAAGTTAGAAATGTCCCTGCAAGAAGATGAGTTAGGAAATCAGAAAGAGAATTATACACTCTTTGTATAATTGCAATGTAAAACGCAAAAGCAAATAGAATTGCTTGCCATTTTACAGAATATTGTTTAGAAATAATTTTTTGAACAGGTTTTTCAAGAGTTCCTTTAGCTGATTGATAATCATCTAAAAGAAGTTTTTTGGAATAAAGATTATTCGGAAATTTGGAAATACAGAGAGCCTTGGATAAAACTTCCTTTTGAACAGTGGAGTAATCCTGTTTAGCACTTATCCACAAACCAGAATGAGACTGAACTAATTGGTCTGTTTTGGATGCTAATTTATTTTTGATAATACCACCATAATCAATATCAGAAGCATCAGTGTCTTCAACTATAAAGATATTTGGATTTGAAAGACCTAAACCTGGAAGTATTTGGATTTGAACAACATTAGTATGGTCATCTGTCCGGGAACATAGGTTATGCTGGAGATGTTTGTATAATGGAGCATAAAACCTTCTTGAAGTTGGAAAGAAATCAGATATGGAATTCAGGTGCTCAAGAAATTGCTGTAATTTAGTGGCAATTTTACTTGGAAACTTGTCAGTAAACTTAATCGTTTTAGCAATTGGGTTGATGATGCCTTGATAAATGTTTTGAGTAAGAAATCGGATTTTTGTTTTGGAAGACTTAATTTTTGGAACAGAAATAACTAAACCATTTTTCTTGTTAGCTTGGAAAAATATTTGGAAATGTTTGAAATGTTGATCAATAAGATTGGAAAACATCAGATCATCATTAATATAAATTAAATGGAGTATTTTGTAAACCAAAAAACATGACATTCCTTTGATATCTCAATAGGACTGGAAATGTAGTTGTAGAACAAACTGTGTTGGCCATTTGAACTTGCCATAAACTATTTTTTATATAAGATTTGGAAAGTATTTTGGAATCATAAAGTCTTTCAAAAAGACTTATTTCTTTCTTTAAAAATGAAATCTGTTTTGAAGTAATGAAGACAGTTTGGAGAAAATGGAAAAAGATGTGTTTTCTCAAAATGGAAGCATGAAAACCAGATTTGTTTATCAAACATGGATAAAGTTGAGTTAAAAATAGAATACCAATAATAATTTTGTATGCAAAGATAAAAGGAGTATTGAAGAAATAAGCATTATAAGTTTTGGAAAGAGTATACCTGATTTGGAGTCTTTGTGCATCAACACTGGAAAGTTCAGTAGGTTGCTCATAGTATTTAGAAGGTATTAATCCTTCTTTAGTACAATTGGAATCAGTACCACGATTAAATGAAGTAATAGTAGTATTTGGAATATCATGATCAAGAATTAATTTAACAGGATAATTCCGATGTTGATAATTAATATCTTGACTAGGTGGAATAGTTTTTGGAAGGGAGAAGTTAGAAATCTCTTGTGGAGATTGATATTGCTCAAGATCTAGGATTCGAGGTTCATCCTGATCGATGTCATGTTGAAGAGCTGGGAGTGTAATAGTTTTTGTGGAAAGGCTTTCCTCACAACTTTTGGAAGATTGATAATCATACTCTGAAGAATTATTTTTTGGAGAAATAGTATGCAAAATTGGATTTGGAAAATTGTTTTGATCATGGACCTTTTTAATGTCTCCTAAAGGAAGATCTGATTTTTCATCAGCATCTTTTCCTTTATATGGAGCAGCTTCACAATTTCTTCCGTTTTCAGGAGGAACTTGTAAATTTGTAAATGGAAGATGAATAGATGAAACTAGTTCACCATTTTTAAGAGTCCATTTTTGAGGAAGATTGGATTTAACACATAAATTAGAAAATGGACAAGGGATTTTTAAATTACTTAAAAATATTGGAAGCCATTCGAAAAATAGCATATTGATACCTAATTCATTTAATTTGGAATAGTATTTTTCTCGAATAAATTCTGTAGCAGATTTATCAAAAGTGGAGAAAAACCAAAGTCTTTGTTCATGATTTTCCCGGAGATTCAAAATCATTGGAAAGCATAGTTTTATCTATTTGGAAACCACCTTTTGTAATAACATTTAAACTGGAGAAATTTGGAGGTTTCATTTCAGACTTAGTTGGTGAAGGAAAATCATTTTCATCAACTATTTCTGGAATGGGAGATTTTTGAAAAACTTTGTAATGTTGAGAGACATGTGGAAAATCATCAGTATTTGGAAAAGTACTTGATCTTTCAAAAGAACAAGAAGATCTTGCACTTTGAAAGTCATAATTGGAAGAAGAAGATGGAAATTCCTTACTTGAATTAAATCGTATAAGAACTCTGCCATCTGGTTCCTCAATTATTTGTTCTACCTTGGATTCTTTCAAAGATTTTGGAATTGGTGGAGTTTGAACTTGCCATTCATCGGGAATAGTAACATTATTCCAAGGAAGAGCCTCCGGAGTGTGTGTAGTTGCTTTGGCATGTTCAACCTTAAAGATCATGGTCTGACCAGGAGCAAAACGTATTCTACACCTTGGATTCATTTGAGTATTCAAGAGTTTATAATAAACTCGATAAATAATGGAAAAGTTTCTAGCACCTTGGAATTGAAGATCCTTAGACATATTGATGTCTAAAGTTAAAGTCTTGAGGATATAAGGATCATCAAGATCTTTGCTTAGATTGGAAAACAATTGAAGTAAATTGGACCTTGACAGATATTGGTATTTGCTAAAGCTAACAAAGAATCCTTAAAGTGTTTAAGAGAAGTATCTCCGAGAGCAAGCATAATTGGACAATCAAGACCTAATCGACCATAGGCTTGACAAAGAATTTGGACACAACCAAAATGGATATACCTAAAACCTTGTTCTAAGTGTTTTTGGATAGAGTCTTTATCTAACAATTCGATAGTCATTTGACACTGATTGACACTAGTAGTAAATTCTTCTATATGGATACCTTTCCCAAAATTAAATTTCCAACTATATTCTTTATCGTAAATATCAGTTTTAGAAAGAATTGGCATTTCCCAGACAAAAGGATCATCCTTTTGGGTAATCTGCTTCTTCTGGACTGGATTCTTACTGTCACCAAAGACCTTAGAAAAAACACTACTAACTTTACCGTTCACCATGTTTACTGATCAACACTACTAGACTCCAGCTAGCTTGAGGGACCACTGAGGACCACCTGAGGGACCACCACACCAGGAACACCTACCCACGGCTTACCAACGGCTTTACAGGTGACCAAACCCAGCCGACCAATCACTGACCAAACCCAAACTATAACTTCTAGCACTGAGGGCAATAACAATGGCTACGAGTAACCTTAGAGCACTTCGTCCTTGGCTTTGATACCAGGAACGTACCCAGGACAGGGGAAGGGGAGACTAACCCTAAAGACTGACCTTGTTTGTAGAGGAAGTACACAAAACAAACTAAAATTAAAGTTGTTGGACAGCTGGAGAAGTATTAGCCTTTGCCTTTTGTAGTGCGTTGGAACAATAAGATGCTTTGTCGGCCATTACTGTTGAATCTTTGGACCATGTTGGAAAAGGTGCCAGATAGGTAAATGAATAGTGCCACGTAAGAGTATGAATAGTACCACTATTCATCCGTCACTATTCACCGGTGTACTTTTGACAAAACTTGGAAATTTCTTGGAAATTGCCTGGAAGATACTTGGAAATTGCTTGGAAGTTGCCTGGAAGCTGCCTGGAAATTGCTTGGAAATTACTGGATTGTGACAAATCTTTGAAATTCCTTGGAAATTGCTGAGAAATAACATGTCCTGAGAAACTGATTTGGAAAATTGCTGCTAAAATTGGAGTAATAATGTCCCTAACTTTTGCCTAAGTGAAAAATCACTTAGCGGGATCTTTCTTTTATTTATGTCCCTAATTTTGCCTAAGTGTAAAAAACACTTAGCGGGATCTTGCTTATTTTATTTTCTTTTTGTATGCAGAAATTAAATGTAGTTTGAAATAAAGCCCATCAAATAGACTGTTTAGAAAATTCAGTCTAAGTGATTGACCCAAACATATGGATCAGAAAAACTTGGATTAGTTGCCTTGGATTGAGGGAGTAAGGAGTTAAAATGGATTTTACCTTCTGAAGAGAGGTAATGTCCTTGAGTAATTTTGTCTAAATATGGAGAAAGTGGTTCAGAGTGTTTAATTCCCGTGGAAAATTTTTCTGAAAGGGTGGTAGGGAAGGCAACAGTGGTGCTGCCATAATGGATAAAAGTGATAATATCTTGATAATTTTTGTAATGGTTAATATTTCGTAGGATGAAAAGAAAACCATTGGCTCGTGTTTTGGAAGGATTTAGAAATGAGGGGTTCCAGATATTAATTGGATTTTTAAATGGAAGAGGATTGGCTGGAAAATTGACAAGGATAAGGTAATGGGCTGGTTTGAGATGTCCATTTTCCATTTCAATATTGGCACAGATAATTTCTTCATAAATCCATTCATCTTGTCTAATGGATTGTAGGATGGAAAAAATGTATTGCTGGAATTTGGAGAATTCTTGGAAAATTGGATCTTCAGGATGTGGAGTATCGTAAAATTTGCGAACTAAACCATATCGCCATGTAAGGAAATATGGATTGTTTTTCTGGATGTCATGAGCCCATAAATAAAAACCATGGTTAAAAAGACCAGTGTTTCCCCATACTCGCCAATAATATCGACGAAAGATAATATGTTTTTTGAGAAAGATGGCAAAATGATGGTTGAATCCCGCGTTTTAACTTTGTTGTAAATAATGCGTTGGATATTATCAGGTAGATTTTTGGTGTAGTAATGGAGTGGTTTGGATTTAGTAGATGGTGTATTGGAAGATAATGGAGAATAGGTTTTTTTAAGTCGTAGTTTGGTAAAGGTAAAAGGTTGGAGGTGATATTTTGGAAGTGGATGCCAGATTTTCATTTGTTTTGGATTGTTCATATTGAATGTTCCTGCAAGAAGATAAGTTAGAAATGTCCCTGCAAGAAGATGAGTTAGGAAATCAGAAAGAGAATTATACACTCTTTGTATAATTGCAATGTAAAACGCAAAAGCAAATAGAATTGCTTGCCATTTTACAGAATATTGTTTAGAAATAATTTTTTGAACAGTTTTTTGAAGAGTTCCTTTAGCTGATTGATAATCATCTAAAAGAAGTTTTTTGGAATAAAGATTATTCGGAAATTTGGAAATACAGAGAGCCTTGGATAAAACTTCCTTTTGAACAGTGGAGTAATCTTGTTTAGCACTTATCCATAAACCAGAATGAGACTGAACTAATTGGTCTGTTTTGGATGCTAATTTATTTTTGATAATACCACCATAATCAATATCAGAAGCATCAGTGTCTTCATCCATAGAGATATTTGGATTTGAAAATCCTAAATATGGAAGTGTTTTGACTTTAACATGTAACCTACTAACATCATTAGTATGTTCACCTGATAAAGGGATATGCTGGAGATGTTTGTATAATGGAGCACAAAAGCTTCTTAATTTTGGAAAGAAATCAGATAAGTAATTCAGGCAATCAAGAAATTGCTGTAATTGAGTGTTAGTTTCAATATTTCCTGGAAACTCGTCAAGAAACTCAATTGTTCTGGCAATTAGGTTAATGATTTCTTGATAATTGTGATGATTAAGAATTTGGACTTTAGTTTGGAAAAGCTTAGTTATTGGAGCAGAAATAACTAAACCATTTTTCTTATTATCTTGGAAAAAGATTTGGAAATGTTTGAAATGTTGATCAATAAGATTGGAAAACATTAGATCATTATTATAAATAATAGTAAATGGAGTAAAATTATCATTTATTTGCCATAAGCTATTCTTTATATTAATTTTGGAAAGTATTTTGGAATCATAAAATCCTTCAAAAAGACTTATTTCTTCCTTTAAGAAGGAAATCTGTTTTGATGTTTTTAAGTGTGTTTGGAGATAATAGAAAAAGATGTGTTTTCTCAGAATGGAAGCATGAAAACCAGATTTATTTTTAAAGAATGGATAAAGTTGAGTTAAAAATAGAATACTAAAAATTATACCATTATAAATATTCTTAAGAATAAAAGGAGTATTGAAGAAATAAGCATTATAAGTTTTGGAAAGAGTATACCTGATTTGGAATCTTTGTGCATTAGTACTGGAAAATTCAGTAGGTTGCTCATAGTAATTAGAAGGCATTAATCCTTCTTTAATACAATTGGAATTAGCACCACTATTAAATAAAGTAATAGTAGTACTTGGAATATCATGGTCAAGAATTAATTTATCTGGACAATTTTGACATTGATAATTAATATCTTGATTAGTTGGATCAGTTATTGGAAGGGGGAAGTTAGAAATATCTTGTGGAGATTGATGTTGCTCAAGATCTAGGGTTTGAGGTTCATCCTGATCGATGTCATGTTGAAGAGCTGGGAGTGTAATAGTTTTTGTGGAAAGGCTTTCCTCACAACTTTTGGAAGATTGATAATCATACTCTAAAGAATTATTTTTTGGAGAAATAGTATGCAAAATTGGATTTGGAAAATTGTTTTGATCATGGACCTTTTTAATGTCTCCTAAAGGAAGATCTGATTTTTCATCAGCATCTTTTCCTTTACATAGAGCAGCTTCACAAGTTCTTCCTTTTTCAGGAGGAATTTGTAAATCTGTTAATGGAGGATGAATGAATGAAACTAATTCACCATTTTTAAGAGTCCATTTTTGAGGAAGATTGGATTTAACACATAAATTAGAAAATGGACAAGGGATTTTTAAATTACTTAAAAATATTGGAAGCCATTCGAAAAATAGCATATTGATACCTAATTCATTTAATTTGGAATAGTATTTTTCTCGAATAAATTCTGTAGCAGATTTATCAAAAGTGGAGAAAAACCAAATTCTTTGTTCATGATTTTCTGGAGATTCAAAATCATTGGAAAGCATAGTTTTATCAATTTGGAAACCACTTCTAGTAATAACATTTAAACTGGAGAAATTTGGAGGTTTCATTTCAGACTTAGTTGGTGAAGGAAAATCATTTTCATCAACTATTTCTGGAATGGGAGATTTTTTTGAAAAACTTTGTAATGTTGAGAAACATGTGGAAAATCATCAGTATTTGGAAAAGTACTTGACCTTTCAAAAGAACAAGAAGATCTTGCACTTTGAAAGTCATAATTGGAAGAAGAAGATGGAAATTCCTTACTTGAATTAAATCGTATAAGAACTCTGCCAGGTTCCTCAATTATTTGTTCTACCTTGGATTCTTTCAAAGATTTTGGAATTGGTGGAGTTTGAACTTGCCATTCATCGGGAATAGTAACATTATCCCAAGGAAGAGCCTCGGAGTGTGTGTAGTTGCTTTGCCATGTTCAACCTTAAAGATCATGGTCGACCGGGGAGCAAAACGTATTCTACACCTTGGATTCATTTGAGTATTCAAGAGTTTGTAATAAACTCGATAAATAATGGAAAAGTTTCTAGCACCTTGTAATTGAAGGTCTTTAGACATATTGATATCTAAAGTTAAAGTCTTGAGGATGTAAGGATCATCAAGATCTTTGCTTAGATTTGGAAAACAATTGAAGGAAATTGGACCTTGACAGATATTGGTATTTGCTAAAGCTAACAAAGAATCCTTAAAGTGTTTAAGAGAAGTATCTCCGAGAGCAAGCATAATTGGACAATCAAGACCTAATCGACCATAGGCTTGACAAAGAATTTGGACACGACCCAAAATGGATATACCTAAAACCTTGTTCTAAGTGTTTTTGGATAGAGTCTTTATCTAACAATTCGATAGTCATTTGACGCCGATTGACACTAGTAGTAAATTCTTCTATATGGATACCTTTCCCAAAATTAAATTTCCAACTATATTCTTTATCATAAATATCAGTTTTAGAAAGAATTGGCATTTCCCAGACAAAAGGATCATCCTTTTGGGTAATCTGCTTCTTCTGGACTGGATTTTTACTGTCACCAAAGACCTTAGAAAAAACACTACTAACCTTACCTTTCACCATGTTTACTGAACAACACCACTAGACTCCAGCTAGCTTGAGGGACCACCGAGGACCACCCGAGGGACCACCACACCTGGAACACCTACCCACGGCTTACCAACGGCTTTTACAGGCGACCAAAACCCAGGCGACCAATCACCGACCAAACCCAAACTATAACTTCTAGCACTGAGGGCAATAACAATGGCTACGAGTAACCTTAGAGCACTTCGTCCTTGGCTCTGATACCAGGAACGTACCCAGGACAGGGGAAGGGGAGACTAACCCTAAAGACTGACCTTGTTTGTAGAGGAAGTACACAAAACTAACTAAAACTGAAAGAGTAATTCTAAACATAAGATGGAAACATAATTAAAGGAAGTAGGAAGTAAGAACTTACTGAAGAAACTTATATAAATACTTGGAATATTTTACAGAATTGGAAATTCAGAAGTTTGAGAACTCACTTTCTTACAATGTTTTTCTCTCTTAAGCTCTGATGTTTTTCTTGTTGTAATGAGCTCTTTTACCATCTAAGCAAGTTCTATCCTAAGCAAGTTCTGAGTAGAAATGAAACTAAACAAGCCTATTTATAAGCTAGGACACTTAACAAAGAAGTAAAAGACTTAATACAGAAGTAAAGATACTAAGGTTACAGCATTAAGAAAACTAAAACGACAAACTAAAATTAAAGTTGTTGGACAGCTGGAGAAGTATTAGCCTTTGCCTTTTGTAGTGCGTTGGAACAGTAAGATGCTTATTTATATAAGTTTCTTCAGTAAGTTCTTACTTCCTACTTCCTTTAATTATGTTTCCATCTTATGTTTAGAATTACTCTTTCAGTTTTAGTTAGTTTTGTGTACTTCCTCTACAAACAAGGTCAGTCTTTAGGGTTAGTCTCCCCTTCCCCTGTCCTGGGTACGTTCCTGGTATCAGAGCCAAGGACGAAGTGCTCTAAGGTTACTCGTAGCCATTGTTATTGCCCTCAGTGCTAGAAGTTATAGTTTGGGTTTGGTCAACTGATTGGTCAGCCTGGGTTTGGTCAGCCTGTAAAGCCGTTGGTAAGCCGTGGGTAGGTGTTCCAGGTGTGGTGGTCCCTCAGGTGGTCCTCAGTGGTCCCTCAAGCTAGCTGGAGTCTAGTAGTGTTGATCAGTAAACATGGTGAAAGGTAAGGTTAGTGGTGTTTCTTCTAAGGTTTTTGATGACAGTATGAATTCAGTTCAGAAGAAGAAGATTACCCAAAAGGATAATCTATTTGTTTGGGAAATGCCAATTCCAACAAATCTGACAGAGTCTAAGGATAAGCAACCAGGTGGTAACATACTTATTCAAGGAAATTCAAGTAAGAACTTTCCATCTCCTGAATTTTCCAATTTAAATGTTATTACAAGAAGTGGTTTCCAAATTGATAAACATATGCTTTCCAATGATTTTGAATCTCCAGAAAATCGTGAAAAACGACTTTGGTTTTTCTCTAACTTTGATAAACCTGCTACAGAATTTATTCGAGAAAAATACTATTCCAAATTAAATGAATTAGGCATCAATATGCTATTTTTCGAATGGCTTCCAATGTTTTTAAGTAATTTAAAAATCCCTTGTCCATTTTCTAATTTATGTGTTAAATCCAATCTTCCTCAAAAATGGACTCTTAAAAATGGTGAATTAGTTTCATTCATTCATCCTCCATTAACAGATTTACAAATTCTTCCTGAAAAAGAAAGAAATTGTGAAGCTGCTCCATATAAAGGAAAAGATGCTGATGAAAAATCAGATCTTCCTTTAGGAGACATTAAAAAGGTCTATAATCAAAACAATTTTCCAACTCCAATTTTGCATACTATTTCTCCAAAAAATAATTCTTCAGAGTATGATTATCAATCTTCCAAAAGTTGTGATGAAAGCCTTTCCACAAAAACCATTACACTCCCAGCTCTTCAACATGACATCGATCAGGAAAAACCTCAAACCATAGATCTTGAGCAACATGAATCTCCACAAGAGGTATCTAACTTTCCCCTTCCAATAAGCAGTTCCACCTAGTCAAGATATTAATTATCAACATCGGAATTGTCCGGATAAATTAATTCTTGACCATGATATTCCAAATACTACTATTACTTTATTTAATAGTGGTGCTGATTCCAATTGTATTAAAGAAGGAATAATACCTTCTAACTCCTATGAGCAACCTCTTGAATTTTCCAAGACTATTGCACAAAGACTCCAAATCGGTATACTCTTTCCGAACTTATAATGCCTATTTCTTCAATACTCCTTTTATTCATAATAGTATTATTTTTGGTATTCTATTTTTAACTCAACTTTATCCATTTTTAAAAAATAAATCTGGTTTTCATGCTTCCATTTTGAGAAAACACATATTTTTCTATTATCTCCAAACTCACTTAAATACATCAAAACAAATTTCCTTTTTAAAGAAAGAAATAAGTCTTTTTGAACGATTTTATGATTCCAAAATACTTTCCAAAATTAATATAAAGAAAAGCTTATGGCAAATAAATGATATTTTTACTCCATATACTATTGTTTATATTAATAAGATTCTTCTCGTTTTCCGACTCTTTTAATCCACGTTTTAAACAACTCAAACAAGCTCAACGTTTTCGTCCAAAACCTATTCCATCTTCTGATCATTTTTATCAAAAGAAAAAGAAAACTTTTTCGAAAGAATTTTCCAAAAATGATTTCCAAAAGATTATTTGCTATAAGTGTGGCAAACCCGGTCACAAAGCAAATAATTGTCATTTCAAAAATAAGATTAATGAGATTTTCCATGACAATCCAGACTTACGAGATAAACTTGTAAATGTTTTCCAATTAAATCGAGTGAGCCAGAAGGATCTAATCATTCTAACTCGATCATGCCATTTACCAGTTAGATTGTGATCGGGATTCGATGAATTTAATTCGATCATTCTCTCCAATTTTGTTCTCAAGGACTTTGTGTTATTTCCAAAAAAGATAAAGAAAAGGAATTACTTCTTGATATTATTGAGAAAATTCCTGATAGTAATCTTCAAAAACAATATCTTGAACAACTTCGAGAAATTGTTTTAAAGTCTTCTCCATTAGTAGAACAGCAAAAACCAGTTTCTTTTAGTCTTCAAAAAATTCTTGCTGATTCTCCATTTCACCAACCATCTTTTTCTCCAATTACTACTCATGATCTTCAAAAAGAGGTTACTCAATTAAAGTCTCATATCCAAGCCCTTGATCAAAGTATTTTAAATCTCCAAACCAAAGATTTAGAACTAGAAGCAAAAATTACTTTGCTCCAAAATTTCGAGTTTTGAACCAACCGATACTACTCCAGAACCTCCAATATTGACTAATTCCATTCAGGTTTCGATACTCCAATTGACAATCATAAATTTCTTCAAACTCTCCATCGATTTCATTTCCAAAAATGGTTTTGTCCAATTACATTAGTTATTGATGATGATTTCCAAATTAATGATGTTGCATTATTTGACAGTGGTGCCGATCTTAATTGCATAAAAGAAGAATTAATTCCTCCTCATTATTATGAACCTCGCTACGATCATTTAACTATTGCCAATGGCCAAACACTCCATATTAAATACAAATTATCCAATGCGTCTATTTTCAATAATGATTATTATTTTCACACTCCATTTACTCTTGTCAAAAATCTTAATTATAATATTATTCTTGGTACTCCATTTCTCACTCAAATGTATCCATTTTCTGTCAATGAAGTTGGTATTCATGCTATCATAGATGATAAACCAATTTCTTTTAAATTTTCTACCACATTACGACATTCCAAGTTCATACTCTGCAAACTAACTCTATCTCGTAAGCGCATTAATATGATTTCTGCAGGGATGAACAGAATGCAAAGTTCCAAGGATCATGCCCCCAGGCAACAAAAAGAAAAAGGTATAGTAATTCATTCCACAAAAAATATTCCTCCTTCCATAAACCAATCCTCCAATTTGCCAAATTATCATCCAAATTCCTATACCAGAATATCTCCAAACACAGCCTCTCCAATCACCCATTCAAATACTACTGATATTTCATATCACCTCAAACAACATTATGCCAATCTATTTTTAACCAATTTTACCTCCAATACATTTCCTTCTCAAGAAGAGTCTAACCACAAAATATCCAAATATGTCAAAACCAAACTTCCAGATGGCTTCAATTGGTTTCCTTTTGAAATTACTAAACCCATCCAGTATTACAGAAACATCCTTCATGACACAAATTCTTGTTTCATTAAGGATAACATTAGCTCCACAACAAATTATTCCAAATGCCTGATTTTCCATGTTATTACTGATATTGAATGGAAGAATCTTTATTCTTCTCTTTCAACAGCCAAAACCTTTTCTTCCAAATTTCTTGATCCACATCTTCCACAAACTTATAATTTCCATGATTATGTACAAGCATGGCATTGTACATTCTTACTCCAAAGCTATAACCATTCTTGGTTTTTTAGCTTTCATCCAGACTACCTCCAGAAAAATGTGACATTTCCAATATGGTTCCTTGAATGGTGGGATAGTTATGGAGCAATTCCTGACATTTTCCCAGACAACCTTCAAACCGCTTTCCAACATTATCATTCCAAATCACCATTTCCAGAAGGTTTCGAATTTTCCAGTATCATATATTTCGTCAAATATTTCGAATTTCATGGATTATGTCTTTGGAATTATTCTCTTACCAAACTCACTTGAATCCAGACCTTACTTTTTAACTCGAGATTATCATGTCAAATGGTGGAAAAACTTTAAAATTTATCCCGACATGATAAACTCGTGTTTCCCAATATCTCCAAATGGTTCTTCTCGCACTCCATGAATATAATTAATGGACTCGGCGAGAGTTTCCAAGCAATATAAACAAGTCCAAATCACTCAAATCACCCCTCCAACAAACACATTTCCTTCACCATCCTCATCCACCAAATCCAAAAGGAAAAATAAGCCGACCATAAATAAAGCTGAACTTCTTGATCAGTTCCTCCAATTTATTAACCAGAATAAACAAGCTCAATCTTCCAGTTCCAGTTCATCTGAGGCTTCCAGCCCAGACTTGTATGGTGGGCCTTGTGCCCAAGATCCTTTTGATTTCTAAATAAAAGAAAGATCCCGCTAAGTGTTTTTACACTTAGGCAAAAATTAGGGACATAAATAAAAGAAAGATCCCGCTAAGTGATTTATCACTTAGGCAAAAGTTAGGGACATAATTACTCCAAGTTACAAAAAATGTTCAAAATCCAAGTAATTTCCAAGCAATTTCCGGCAACTTCCGAGTAACTTCCAGGCAATTTCCAAGTAACTTCCAAGCAATTTCCAAGAAATTTCCAAGTTTTGTCAAGAATACATAGTGACCGGTGAATAGTGACGGATGAATAGTAGTACTATTCATACTCTTACGTGGCACTATTCATTTACCTATCTGGCACCTTCTCCAACATGGTCCAAAGTTCCAGCAGTATTAGGCTGCTAAAGCATCCAACTGTAAGGCGCGCTACAAAAAGCAAAAAGGCGCACTACAAACAAGAGAAGATAACAACTCTCCCAGCTTGTCCAACAACTTTATTTTTTTTGTCGTTTTAGTTTTCTTAATGCTTGTAACCTTAGTACCTTTATACGTATTAAGTCTTTTACTTCTTTGTTAAGTGTCCTAGCTTATAAATAGGTGTGTTTAGTTTCATTTCTACTCGAGAACTCATTTTTAGAACTTGCTTAGATGAAAAAAGAGCTTGCTTAAGAGTTCAAAAAATCAAGAGCTTAAGAGAGAAAAACATTGTAAGAAAGTGAGTTCTCAACTTCGAATTTCCAATTACGTAACATATTCCAAGTATTAATATAAGTTTCTTCGAGTAAGTTCTTACTTCCTACTTCCTTTAATTATGTTTCCATCTTATGTTTAGAATTACTCTTTCGTTTTAGTTAGTTTTGTGTACTTCCTATACAAACTAGGTCGGTTCTTAGGGTTCATCTCCCTTCCCCTGTCACGGCGTTCCGGGTAGGAATGTACCCGGACGGGGAAGGGAGATTAACCCTAAGAACTGACCTAGTTTGTATAGGAAGTACACAAGACTAACTAAAACTGAAAGAGTAATTCTAAACATAAGAAGGAAACATAATTAAAGGAAGTAGGAAGTAAGAACTTACTGAAGAAACTTATATTAATACTTGGAATATTTTACAGAAATTGGAAATTCAGAAGTTTGAGAACTCACTTTCTTACAATGATTTTTCTCTCTTAAGCTCTGATTTTTTTCTTGTTGTAATGAGCTCTTTTTTCATCTGAGCAAGTTCTATCCTAAGCAAGTTCTATGTAGAAATGAAACTAAACAAACCTATTTATAAGCTAAGATACTTAACAAAGAAGTAAAAGACTTAATACAGAAGTAAAGAAACTAAGGTTACAGTATTAAGAAAACTAAAACGACAAACTTAAAGTTGTTGGACAGCTGGAGAGTTGCTTTTTGTAGTGCGCCTTTTGCTTTTGATAGTGCGTTGGAACAGTAAGATGCTTTGTCGGCCATTACTGTTGAAACTTTGGACCATGTTGGAGAAGGTGCCAGATAGGTAAATGAATAGTGCCACGTAAGAGTATGAATAGTACCACTATTCATCCGTCACTATTCACCGTTGTACTTTTGACAAAACTTGGAAATTTCTTGGAAGTTGCCTGGAAGTTGCCTGGAAATTGTCTGGAAATTACTTGGATTTTGAACATATCCTGTAACTTGGAGTAATTATGTCCCTAACTTTTGCCTAAGTGATAAATCACTTAGCGGGATCTTTCTTTTATTTATGTCCCTAATTTTTGCCTAAGTGTAAAAACACTTAGCGGGATCTTTCGTTGATTTAGAAATTAAAAGGATCTTGGGTAAGAGACCCATCATATAAACCTGGGCTTGAAGCCTCAGATGAACTGGTACTGGATAATTGAATTTGTGGATTTTGGTTAATAAATTGGAGGAACTGAACTGATTTAGATGTTCTGCTTCATTTATGGCTGGCTTATTTGCCCTTTTGGATTTAGTGGATGAGGATGGTGAAAGAAATATGTTTGTTGGAGGGGTGATTTGAGTGTTTTGGACTTGTTTATATTGCTGGAAATTCTGTTTATATTGCTGGAAATGCTGGGAAACACAGAGGATCATGTTTATATAGAAATATATGATACTGGGAAAGCGTTCTGGAAATGGTGATTTGGAATGATAATGTTGGAAAGATGTTTGAAGATTTTCTGGGAAAATGTTAGGAATTGCTTCATAACTATCCCACCATCCAAGGAACCATATTGGAAATGTCATATTGTTGTGGAGGCAGTTTGGATGAAAGCTAAAAAACCAAGAATGGGTATAGCTTTGGAGTAAAAATGCACAATGCCATGCTTGTACATAATTACGGAAATTATAACTCTGTGGAGGATTTGGATTAATAAATTTGGAAGAGGTTTTGGCTGTTGGAAGAGAAGAATGAAGATTCTTCCTTTTAAGATTAGTAATAATATGGAAAATTAGGTATTTGGAACAATTTGTTGTGGAGCTAATGTTATCCTTAATAAAACAAGAATTTGTGTTATGAAGGATGTTTCTGTAGTACTGGATTGGTTTGGTAATTTCAAAAGGAAACCAATTGAAACCATCTGGAATTTTGGTTTTAACGTATTTGGATATTTTGTGGTGAAATTCTTTTTGAGAAGAAAATGTGTTGGAGGTAAAATTGGTTAAAAATAAATTGGCATAATGTTGTTTGAGGTGATAAGAAATATCGTAGTATCTGGATGGGTAATTTGAGGAGTTGTGTTTGGAAGTGGTTGAGTATAGGAATTAGGAGGGTAATTTGTCAAATTGGAAGATTGGTTTTTGGAAGGATGGATATTTTCCGTGGAATGGATATGGTCTTTGGAATTCGCATTCTGTTCATCCCTGCAAAATCATATTAATCTGTTTACGATAGAGTTAGTTTGAAGATTATGGACTTCGGGATGTCCCCGCAAAAATTCACGAGTGAGAAAATCCGGAAGAGAATTATGTTCTCCTCGTATAAATTCAATGTCAAAATCAAAAGCAGAGAGAATTGCCTCGCCATCTTGCAAAATTTTGTTTGGAAACAATGTTTTGAACATCTTTTGAAGAATTTCTTTGGCTGATTTACAATCAACACGTAAAAGAATTTTTTTGCAATAAAGATCATCTTGAAATTTGGAAATACAGAGAGGACTATGGATAATATTTCTTTTCGAACGATTGGAGTAACCCTTTTGAGCACCTATCCATAAACCAGAATGGAAACGAACTAATTGTTCTGTATTAGATTCTAATTTTTGCTTGAGGATACCACCATAACCATCATCGAGGCATCGGTTTCTACAATCATAAAGGCATTTGGATTGGGTAGACCTAAGCATGGAAGTGTTTTGACTCTAGATTTTAGCATACGAACAACATTAGTATGTTCATCCGTCCAAGGACAAGGGTTATTCTCAAGACGTTTGTATAATGGAGCACAAAACTTTCTTAAATTTGGAAAAAAATCGAAATGTAATTCGGACAACCAAGAAAACGTTGTAATTGGGTTTTATCTTTAATTTCGTTTGGAAATTTGTCGAAGAAACTCAATTGCTCTTGCAATTGGTTTAATGGTTTCATGATAAATGTCATGACCAAGAAATCGGATTTTTGTTTGGAAAAGCTTGATTTTGGAGCGAAACAACTAAACCATTTTTCTTGATAACTTGGAGAAAGATGTGTAAATGTTTGAAATGTTGGTCAATAGAATTAGAAAACACAAGAACATCATCAATATAGACAATAGTAAAAGCAAGATATGGAGTAAAAATATCATTCATAATATTTTGAAATTCAGATGGAGCATTCTTCAAACCAAAAGGCATTACATTCCATTCATAGTGTCCAAATGGGGCTGTAAATGCGGTTTTATAACGATCTGTTTCAGCAATTTGAATCTGCCAAAAGCCACTTTTCATATCAAATTTGGAAAATATTTTGGAATCATAAAGTCTATTAAGAAGATCTTTTTTATTAGGAATTGGATAACGAATCCATTGAAGGACTTTATTAAGAGGTTTATAATTAATAACTAATCTTGGAACACCTCGTTCTTTTTCTCGCCCGATTCATGACATAGAAAGCAAGACAAGACCAAGGGGATTTAGAAGGGAGAATTAACTTCTTATCAAGAAGTACTTGAATTTCTTTCTTACAAGTTTCAAGTAATTCTTGGTTCATTTGAATTGGTCGAGCCTTAGTAGGAATCTGTTGTTCTGAAAAATCTTTTTCATAAGGAAGGAAAACAAGATGTTTTTTCCTTTCCCAAAAAGCATTTGGAATATCAGCACAAACTTCATGTTGGAGTATTTCTTGGAAATTCTTTATTTTTTGTTGAATATGAGGATTTTGTAATTGTTGTTCTATTCTTTGGAAAGATATTTCTTCTTTCAAAAAGGAAATTTGGTTTCTTTTTGAAGTAATCAAGTCAGTTTGGAGAAAATGGATTTCTTTATTTTGTAATGGAGTAGAAAAATGAAAAGAAATTCGTTTTCCAAAAATGGAAGTATGGATGCCAAACTTGTTTACTGAAAATGGATAAATTTGAGTTAAAAATGGAGTGCCAAGGATAATACCATTATTAATATCTTTAACAAGAGTGAAAGCAGTTTTGAAGCAATAATGATTATTACAAATATAAGCTTTGGAAAGTTTATACCTGATTTGGAGTCTTTGTCCATTAGCACTGGACAAATGTTCAGTAGTTTTCTCATAGTATTTAGAAGGTATTAATCCTTCTTTAATACAATTGAGATCAGCACCACTATCAAACAAAGCAATGGTAGTTATTTGGAAATCATGATCAAGAATTAATTTGACTGGACAATACCAACGTTGATAGTTAACATGTTGACGAGTTGGAGGAGTTATTGGAATAGGGGGGTCAAAAGTTTGTTTTAGAGAATCATTTTGCTTAAGTTTTTTAAGTTGAGACTTTATCTGATTGATCTCATATTGAAAATCCTGAAGTTTAATAGCTTTTGGGGAAAAGCTATTATCACCAGTTTTGGAAAATTGACAATCATACTCTTTTGAAGATAAAGAATTTATTTGAGAAGAAAGAGTATGCAAAATTGGAGTTGGAAAATCGTTTTGATCATAGACCTTTTTGATGTCTCCTAAAGGAAGATCTGATGTTTCATCAGTATCTTTGCCTTTTTCAGGAGCAGCTTCACAAGTTCTTCCTTTCTCAGGAGGAATTTGTAAATCTGTTAATGGAAGATTAATGGATGAAACTAGTTCACCATTTTTAAGAAACCATTTTTGAGGAATATTGGATTTGACACATAAATTAGAAAATGGATATGGAATTTTTAAATTACTTAAGTAAATTGGAAGCCAAGTGAAAAATGGAATATTAGCAGATAACTCATTTAATTTGGAATAGTATTTTTCTCTAATAAACTCTGTAGCAGGTTTATCAAAATTAGAGAAAAACCAAAGTCGTTTTTCACGATTTTCTGGAGATTCAAAATCATTGGAAAGCATAGGTTTATCAATTTGGAAACCACCTTTGATAATAATATTTAAACTGGAAAATTCAGGAGATGGAAAGTTCTTACTTGAATTTCCTTGAATAAGTATGTTACCACCTGGTTGCTTATCCTTAGACTCTGTCAGAGTTGCTGGAATTGGCATTTCCCAAACAAATAGATTATCCTTTTGGGTAATCTTCTTCTTCTGGACTGAGTTCATACTGTCACCAAAGACCTTAGAAGAAACACTACTAACCTTACCTTTCACCATGTTTACTGAACAACACCACTAGACTCCAGCTAGCTTGAGGGACCACTGAGGACCACCTGAGGGACCACCACACCTGGAACACCTACCCACGGCTTACCAACGGCTTTTTGGTGACGCAAAACCCAGGCCGACCAATCACTGACCAAACCCAAACTATAACTTCTAGCACTGAGGGCAATAACAATGGCTACGAGTAACCTTAGAGCACTTCGTCCTTGGCTCTGATACCAGGAAAGAAATTAATATAAAGAATAGCTTATGGCAAATAAATGATAATTTTACTCCATTTACTATTATTTATATTAATAATGATCTAATGTTTTCCAATCTTATTGATCAACATTTCAAACATTTCCAAATCTTTTTCCAAGATAATAAGAAAAATGGTTTAGTTATTTCTGCTCCAATAACTAAGCTTTTCCAAACTAAAGTCCAAATTCTTAATCATCACAATTATCAAGAAATCATTAACCTAATTGCCGAACAATTGAGTTTGGTTGACGAGTTTCAGGAAATATTGAAACTAACACTCAATTACAAAGAATTTCTTGATTGCCCGAATTACTTATCTCGATTTCTTTCCAAAATTAAGAAGCTTTTGTGCTCCATTATACAAACATCTCCAAAGATATCCCTTTATCGGTGAACATACTAATGATGTTAGTAGGTTACATGTTAAAGTCAAAACACTTCCATATTTAGGTCTTTCAAATCCAAATATCTTTATAGTTGAAGACACTGATGCTTCTGATATTGATTATGGTGGTATTATCAAAAATAAATTAGCATCCAAAACAGACCAATTAGTTCAGTCTCATTCTGGTTTGTGGATAAGTGCTAAACAGGATTACTCCACTGTTCAAAAGGAAGTTTTATCCAAGGCTCTTTGTATTTCCAAATTTCCGAATAATCTTTATTCCAAAAAACTTCTTTTAGATGATTATCAATCAGCTAAAGGAACTCTTCAAAAACCTGTTCAAAAAATTATTTCTAAACAATATATATGTACTTTTACTTCTTTGTTAAGTGTCTTAGCTTATAAATAGGCTTGTTTAGTTTCATTTCTACTTAGAACTTGCTTAGGATAGAACTTGCTTAGGATAGAACTTGCTTAGATGGTAAAAGTACAATCATTAAAGTAAGTTTACAACACTAAGTAATCTAAAACGACAAAGTAGACTTAAAGTTGTTGGACAGCTGGAGAAGTATTAGCCTTTGCTTTTGAGGTGCGCCTTTTGCTTTTGGTAGTGCGCCTTTACAGCTGGATGCTTGAGCAGCTACTACTGCTGGAACTTTGGACCATGTTGGAGAAGGTGCCAGATAGGTAAATGAATAGTGCCACGTAAGAGTATGAATAGTACCACTATTCATCCGTCACTATTCACCGGTGTACTTTTGACAAAACTTGGAAATTTCTTGGAAGTTGCCTGGAGGTTGCCTGGAAGTTGCCTGGAAATTGCCTGGAAATTACTTGGATTTTGAACATATTCTGTAACTTGGAGTAATTATGTCCCTAACTTTTGCCTAAGTGATAAATCACTTAGCGGGATCTTTCTTTTATTCATGTCCCTAAGTTTTGCCTAAGTGTAAAAACACTTAGCGGGATCTTTCTTTTTTTTAGAAATCAAACGGATCTTGGGCACAAGGCCCACCAAACAAATCTGGGCTGGAAGCCTCAGATGAACTGGAACTGGATGATTGAACTTGTTTATTTTGGTTAATGAATTGGAGGAACTGATCAAAAAGTTCAGTTTTATTTATGGCTGGCTTATTTTTCTTTTTGGATTTGGTGGATGAGGATGGTGAAGGAAATGTGTTTGTTGGAGGGGTGATTTGGGTGATTTGGACTTGTTTATATTGCTGGAAACTCTGCTTAGTCCATTCATTGTATTCATGGAGGGCAGAAGAACCATGCTGGAGATACTGGGAAACACAGTTTATCATGTCTGGATAAATTTTAAAGTTTTTCCACCATTTGACATGATAATCTCGAGTTAAAAAGTAAGGTCCGGATTCGAGTGAGTTTGGTAAGGAATAATTCCAAAGACATAATCCATGAAATTCTAAATATTTGACAGAAATATATGATACTGGAGAATTCGAAACCTTCTGGAAATGGTGATTTGGAATGATAATGTTGGAAAGAGGTTTGAAGGGTGTCTGGGAAGATGTCAGGAATTGCTCCATAACTATCCCACCATTCAAGGAACCATATTGGAAATGTCACATTTTTCTCGAGGCGATGCCGATGAAAGCTAAAAAACCAAGAATGGTTATAGCTTTGGAGTAAGAATGCACAATGCCATGCTTATACATAATCATGGAAATTATAAGTCTGTGGAAGATTTGGATCAAGAAATTTGGAAGAGAAGGTTTTGGCTGTTGAAAGGGAAGAATGAAGATTCTTCCATTCAATATCAGTAATAACATGGAAAATTAGGCACTTGGAATAATTTGTTGTGGAACTAATGTTATCCTTAATGAAACAAGAATTTGTATCATGAAGGATGTTTCTGTAATATTGGATTGGTTTAGTAATTTCAAAAGGAAACCAATTGAAACCATCTGGAATTTTGGTTTTTACATATTTGGATATTTTGAGGTTAGACTCTTCTGGAGAAGAAAATGTTTTGGAGGTAAAAGTGGTTAAAAATAGATTGGCATAATGTTGTTTGAGGTGATATGAAATATCAGTAGTATTTGAATGGGTAATTGGAGAGGTTGTGTTTGGAGATATTCTAGTATAGGAATTTGGATGATAATTTGTCAAATTGGAGGATTGGTTTATGGAGGGAGGAATATTTTCTGTGGAATGAATTACTATACCTTTTTCTTTTTGTTGCTTGGGGGCATGATCCTTGGAACTGTGTATTCTGTTCATCCCCTGCAAATCATATTAATCGCTACGAGATAGAGTTAGTTTGCAGAGTATGGACTTGAGAATGTCGTAAGTTGGTAGAAAATTTAAAAGAAATTGGTTTGTCATCTATGATAGCATGAATACTAACTTGATTGACAGAAAATGGATACATTTGAGTGAGAAATGGAGTACCAAGAATAATATTATAATTAAGATTTTTGACAAGAGTAAATGGAGTATGAAAATAATAATCATTATTGAAAATGGATGCATTGGACAATTTATATTTAATATGGAGTGTTTGACCATTAGCAATGGTTAAATGATCAGTAGCATGTTCATAATAATGAGGAGGAATTAATTCTTCCTTTATGCAATTAAGATCAGCACCACTGTCAAATAATGCAACATCATTAATCTGGAAATTATCATCAATAACTAAGGTAATTGGACAAAACCATTTTTGAAAATGAAAGCGATGGATAATTTGAAGAAATTTATCATTGTTAATTGGAACATCGAAACCCGAATGGAGTTAGTCAATATGGGAGGTTCCGGAGTAGTATCGGTTGTTTCAAGACCGAAATTTTGGAGCAAAGTAATTTTAGCTTCTAATTCTAAATCTTTGGTTTGGAGATTTAAAATACTTTGATCAAGGGCTTGGATATGAGACTGTAATTAAGTAACTTCTTTTTGAAGATCATGAGTAGTAATTGGAGAAAAAGATTGTTGGTGAAAAGGAGAATCAGCAAGAATTTTTTGAAGACTAAAAGAAACTGGTTTTTTCTGTTCCACTAATGGAGAAGACTTCAAAACAATTTCTCGAAGTTTTTCAAGATATTGTTTTTGAAGATTACTGTCCGGAATTTTTTCAATAATATCAAGAAGGAATTCTTTTTCTTTATCTTTTTTGGAAATAACACAAAGTCCTTGAGAACAAAATTGGAGAGAATGATCAGAATGAAATTCATCAGAATCCTGATCACAGTCTAACTGGTAAATGGCATGATCAGAGTCAGAATGATTAGATTCTTCGGGTTCACTTTGATTTAATTGGAAGACATTTACAAGCTTGTCTCGTAAATCTGGATTGTCATGGAAAATCTCATTAATTTTATTTTTGAAATGACAATTATTTGCTTTGTGACCAGGTTTGCCACACTTATAGCAAATAATCTTTTGGAAATCATTTTTGGAAAACTCTTTTGAAAAAGTCTTCTTTTTCTTTTGATAAAAACGATCAGAAGATGGAATGGATTTTTGACGAAAACGTGGAGCCTGTTTGAGTTGTTGTTTTCTGATGGAAGAAGGAGCTTGAATTTTCTCAAAGCCAAAGGCTTCACAGAAAGATCCAAGTTCTTTTCTTTGTTGAGCTTTCTCATTACCATACTTAGATTGGATTTTAAGCTCATTACAAAGAGATAATCCTTCATGCTTAACTAGAGCAAACAATTGACCATAGGTTAAATTTCCATAGTCAATTGAAAGTTCTTTTAATTTTTGGAAAATTCTTTGAGCAAATAAATTTGGAAGTCCAGAGATAAATTTTTCTTTCCAAAATGATTGTGAAGAATCAGCTCTGGCAAGAACATTTGAAAGAAAAGTATCTTTGTACCAACGATAATCATTTAAAGTTGGACAACGAAGATTGGAAAGGATTATGGAATTGGAATGGAGAAGCTGAGTACTGGTTCCCAAAAAATGGAGACTGATGGTTTGGATTAACAAAGGAAATCCATCCTTTTCTTTCTTCTCATTTTCATGAGAAATAATTTCCTTTTGTTGTGCAAGAGTCAAATGGTTTTCCCACCAATATTTGAGTTGACCTGAAAAACCATGAGTAATCAGTTCCACAATTTGATCACTAGTCATATCATTGGAAATATAGGCATTAGCAGCAATACACATTTCATGAAGAACTTTTGCAATTTCAAAGTCTGATCTACCATCTATATTCCAGTCATATAGTTGGTCACCAGAGTAAGCATTTTGAGTACCATAAGTTCCTCGTTCTTCAAACTGGAGATCTGGAGGAGTAGGTCTGGAATAATAATTACGCATTGGATTATTGTTCCAATTAGAAATTCGATTAATTTGAGTTGGAAATTCATCATCTGAAAAGACTTTAGCAAGTTCATTTGCCTTTTTATCCTTGTCTAAACAGGTGATGTTTTTGTCTAATTTGTCAGAAATTCGTTTGAGAAGGGTTTTGCTACTTGGTCCAAGATGTTTTGGAAAATGAGTTGGAACATGAATAATAGGTATAGAAATTTCATTTGGAAAACTGGATGATGGTTGCTCACGAAGTGAAATTCCGTTAAACTTTCTGGATAAATCATCAAGATCTTTGGAATAATTGGGGTCAGGATTTTTGAGAGATAAAGTATCAATTTGAGTAGAAATTTGTTGAACTTGTTTGGAAATAGTATGCAAGATAGTATTGGAAAAATTATTTTGTTCATAAACCTTTTTAATGTCCCCTAAAGTAGGAATTGATTTATCATCGATTCCCTTCCTACTTTATATGGAGCAGCCTTCACAAGTTTTACCTTCTTCAAGAGAAACTCGTAAACCTCGTTAATGGAGGATGAATAGATGAAACTAGTTCACCATTTTTTTAGAGTCCATTTTTGAGCAATATTTGACTTAACACATAAATCGAAAATGGATATGGAATTTTTAAATTACTTAAGTAAATTGGAAGCCAAGTGAAAAATGGAATATTAGCGAGATAACTCATTTAATTTGGAATAGTATTTTTCTCTAATAAATTCTCAGAAGCGGGTTTATCAAAATTAGAGAAAAACCAAAATCGTTTTTCACGATTTTCTGGAGATTCAAAATCATTGGAAAGCATAGGTTTATCAATTTGGAAACCACCTTTGATAATAATATTTAAACTGGAAAATTCAGGAGATGGAAAGTTCTTACTTGAATTTCTCTCGAATAAGTATGTTACCACCGGTTGCTTATCCTTAGACTCGTCAGAGTTGCTTGGAATTGGCATTTCCCAAACAAATAGATTATCCTTTTGGGTAATCTTCTTCTTCCGGACCGAGTTCATACTGTCACCAAAGACCTTAGAAGAAACACTACTAACCTTACCTTTCACCAAGCTTACTGATCAACACCACTAGACTCCAGCTAGCTTGAGGGACCACCGAGGACCACCCGAGGGACCACCACACCTGGAACACCTACCCACGGCTTACCAACGGCTTTACAGTCGACCAAAACCCAGCCGACCAATCACCGACCAAACCCAAACTATAACTTCTAGCACTGAGGGCAATAACAATGGCTATGAGTAACCTTAGAGCACTTCGTCCTTGGCTCTGATACCAGGAACGTACCCAGGACAGGGGAAGGGGAGATTAACCCTAAGAACTGACCTTGTTTGATACCAGGAACGTACCCAGGACAGGGGAAGGGGAGACTAACCCTAAAGACTGACCTTGTTTGTAGAGGAAGTACACAAAACTAACTAAAACTGAAAGAGTAATTCTAAACATAAGATGGAAACATAATTAAAGGAAGTAGGAAGTAAGAACTTACTGAAGAAACTTATATAAATACTTGGAATATTTTACAGAATTGGAAATTCAGAAGTTTGAGAACTCACTTTCTTACAATGTTTTTCTCTCTTAAGCTCTGATGTTTTTCTTGTTGTAATGAGCTCTTTTACCATCTAAGCAAGTTCTAAGTAAAAATGAAACTAAACAAGCCTATTTACAGGCTGACCAAACCCAGGCTGACCAATCAGCTGACCAAACCCAAACTATAACTTCTAGCACTGAGGGCAATAACAATGGCTACGAGTAACCTTAGAGCACTTCGTCCTTGGCTCTGATACCAGGAACGTACCCAGGACAGGGGAAGGGGAGATTAACCCTAAGAACTGACCTAGTTTGTATAGGAAGTACACAAGACTAACTAAAACTGATAGAGTAATTTTTCTTACAATGTTTTTCTCTCTTAAGCTCTTGATTTTTTAAACTCTTAAGCAAGCTCTTTTGCCATCTAAGCAAGTTCTGTAATGAGTTCTGAGTAGAAATGAAACTAAACACACCTATTTATAAGCTAGGACACTTAACAAAGAAGTAAAAGACTTAATACAGAAGTAAAGGTACTAAGGTTACAGCATTAAGAAAACTAAAACGACAAAAAAAGTAAAGTTGTTGGACAGCTGGAGAGTTGTTATCTTCTGCTGTTTGTAGTGCGCCTTTTTGCTTTTTGTAGCGCGCCTTTACAGCTGGATGCTTTAGCAGCTACTACTGCTGGAACTTTGGACCATGTTGGAGAAGGTGCCAGATAGGTAAATGAATAGTGCCACGTAAGAGTATGAATAGTACTACTATTCATCCGTCACTATTCACCGGTCACTATGTATTCTTGACAAAACTTGGAAATTTCTTGGAAATTGCTTGGAAGTTACTTGGAAATTGCCTGGAAGTTGCCTGGAAGTTGCCTGGAAATTGCTTGGAAATTACTTGGATTTTGAACATTTTTTGTTACTTGGAGTAATTATGTCCCTAACTTTTGCCTAAGTGATAAATCACTTAGCGGGATCTTTCTTTTATTTATGTCCCTAATTTTTGCCTAAGTGTAAAAACACTTAGCGGGATCTTTCTTTTATTTAGAAATCAAAAGGATCTTGGGCACAAGGCCCACCATACAAGTCTGGGCTGGAAGCCTCAGATGAACTGGAACTGGAAGATTGAGCTTGTTTATTCTGGTTAATAAATTGGAGGAACTGATCAAGAAGTTCAGCTTTATTTATGACTGGCTTATTTTTCTTTTTGGATTTGGTGGATGAGGATGGTGAAGGAAATGTGTTTGTTGGAGGGGTGATTTGAGTGATTTGGACTTCTTTATATTGCTGGAAACTCTGCTGAGTCCATTCATTATATTCATGGAGTGCAGAAGAACCATGCTGGAGATATTGGGAAACACAGTTTATCATGTCGGGATAAATTTTAAAGTTTTTCCACCATTTGACATGATAATCTCGAGTTAAAAAGTAAGGTCTGGATTCAGTGAGTTTGGTAAGAGAATAATTCCAGCACATAATCCATGAAATTCGAAATATTTGACAGAAATATATGATACTGGAAAATTCGAAACCTTCTGGAAATGGTGATTTGGAATGATAATGTTGGAAAGCGGTTTGAAGGTTGTCTGGGAAAATGTCAGGAATTGCTCCATAACTATCCCACCATTCAAGGAACCATATTGGAAATGTCACATTTTTCTGGAGGTAGTCTGGATGAAAGCTAAAAAACCAAGAATAGTTATAGCTTTGGAGTAAGAATGTACAATGCCATGCTTGTACATAATCATGGAAATTATAAGTTTGTGGAAGATGTGGATCAAGAAATTTGGAAGAAAAGGTTTTGGCTGTTGAAAGAGAAGAATAAAGATTGTGATCAGGATTATCATCAATAACTAAGGTAATTGGACAAAACCATTTTTGAAAATGAAAGCGATGGATAATTTGAAGAAATTTATCATTGTTAATTGGAACATCAGAAACCTGAATGGAGTTAGTCAATATGGGTACGTTCCTGGTATCAGAGCCAAGGACGAAGTGCTCTAAGGTTACTCGTAGCCATTGTTATTGCCCTCAGTGCTAGAAGTTATAGTTTGGGTTTGGTCAGCTGATTGGTCAGCCTGGGTTTGGTCAGCCTGTAAAGCCGTTGGTAAGCCGTGGGTAGGTGTTCCAGGTGTGGTGGTCCCTCAGGTGGTCCTCAGTGGTCCCTCAAGCTAGCTGGAGTCTAGTAGTGTTGATCTGTAAACATGGTGAAAGGTAAGGTTAGTGGTGTTTCTTCTAAGGTTTTTGATGACAGTATGAATTCAGTTCAGAAGAAGAAGATTACCCAAGGGAAATGCCAATTCCAACAAATCTGACAGAGTCTAAGGATAAGCAACCAGGTGGTAACATACTTATTCAAGGAAATTCAAGTAAGAACTTTCCATCTCCTGAATTTTCCAATTTAAATGTTATTACAAGAAGTGGTTTCCAAATTGATAAACATATGCTTTCCAATGATTTTGAATCTCCAGAAAATCGTGAAAAACGACTTTGGTTTTTCTCTAACTTTGATAAACCTGCTACAGAATTTATTCGAGAAAAATACTATTCCAAATTAAATGAATTAGGCATCAATATGCTATTTTTCGAATGGCTTCCAATGTTTTTAAGTAATTTAAAAATCCCTTGTCCATTTTCTAATTTATGTGTTAAATCCAATCTTCCTCAAAAATGGACTCTTAAAAATGGTGAATTAGTTTCATTCATTCATCCTCCATTAACAGATTTACAAATTCTTCCTGAAAAAGAAAGAAATTGTGAAGCTGCTCCATATAAAGGAAAAGATGCTGATGAAAAATCAGATCTTCCTTTAGGAGACATTAAAAAGGTCTATAATCAAAACAATTTTCCAACTCCAATTTTGCATACTATTTCTCCAAAAAATAATTCTTCAGAGTATGATTATCAATCTTCCAAAAGTTGTGATGAAAGCCTTTCCACAAAAACCATTACACTCCCAGCTCTTCAACATGACATCGATCAGGAAAAACCTCAAACCATAGATCTTGAGCAACATGAATCTCCACAAGAGGTATCTAACTTTCCCCTTCCAATAACTGTTCCACCTAGTCAAGATATTAATTATCAACATCGGAATTGTCCAGATAAATTAATTCTTGACCATGATATTTCAAATACTACTATTACTTTATTTAATAGTGGTGCTGATTCCAATTGTATTAAAGAAGGAATAATACCTTCTAACTCCTATGAGCAACCTACTGAATTTTCCAAGATACTATTGCACAAAGACTCCAAATCGGTATACTCTTTCCGGAACTTATAATGCCTATTTCTTCAATACTCCTTTTATTCATAATAGTATTATTTTTGGTATTCTATTTTTAACTCAACTTTATCCATTTTTAAAAAATAAATCTGGTTTTCATGCTTCCATTTTGAGAAAACACATATTTTTCTATTATCTCCAAACTCACTTAAATACATCAAAACAAATTTCCTTTATAAAGAAAGAAATAAGTCTTTTTGAACGATTTTATGATTCCAAAATACTTTCCAAAATTAATATAAAGAAAAGCTTATGGCAAATAAATGATATTTTTACTCCATATACTATTGTTTATATTAATAAGATTCTTCTGTTTTCCGACTCTTTTAATCCACGTTTTAAACAACTCAAACAAGCTCAACGTTTTCGTCCAAAACCTATTCCATCTTCTGATCATTTTTATCAAAAGAAAAAGAAAACTTTTTCAAAAGAATTTTCCAAAAATGATTTCCAAAAGATTATTTGCTATAAGTGTGGCAAACCTGGTCACAAAGCAAATAATTGTCATTTCAAAAATAAGATTAATGAGATTTTCCATGACAATCCAGACTTACGAGATAAACTTGTAAATGTTTTCCAATTAAATCAGAGTGAACCAGAAGGATCTAATCATTCTAACTCTGATCATGCCATTTACCAGTTAGATTGTGATCAGGATTCTGATGAATTTAATTCTGATCATTCTCTCCAATTTTGTTCTCAAGGACTTTGTGTTATTTCCAAAAAAGATAAAGAAAAGGAATTACTTCTTGATATTATTGAGAAAATTCCTGACAGTAATCTTCAAAAACAATATCTTGAACAACTTCGAGAAATTGTTTTAAAGTCTTCTCCATTAGTAGAACAGCAAAAACCAGTTTCTTTTAGTCTTCAAAAAATTCTTGCTGATTCTCCATTTCACCAACCATCTTTTTCTCCAATTACTACTCATGATCTTCAAAAAGAGGTTACTCAATTAAAGTCTCATATCCAAGCCCTTGATCAAAGTATTTTAAATCTCCAAACCAAAGATTTAGAACTAGAAGCAAAAATTACTTTGCTCCAAAATTTCAGTTTTGAACCAACTGATACTACTCCAGAACCTCCAATATTGACTAATTCCATTCAGGTTTCTGATACTCCAATTGACAATCATAAATTTCTTCAAATTATCCAACGTTTTCATTTCCAAAAATGGTTTTGTCCAATTACATTAGTTATTGATGATGATTTCCAAATTAATGATGTTGCATTATTTGACAGTGGTGCTGATCTTAATTGCATAAAGGAAGAATTAATTCCTCCTCATTATTATGAACATGCTACTGATCATTTAACCATTGCTAATGGTCAAACCCTCCATATTAAATATAAATTGTCCAATGCATCCATTTTCAATAATGATTATTATTTTCATACTCCATTTACTCTTGTCAAAAATCTTAATTATAATATTATTCTTGGTACTCCATTTCTCACTCAAATGTATCCATTTTCTGTCAATGAAGTTGGTATTCATGCTATCATAGATGATAAACCAATTTCTTTTAAATTTTCTACCAACTTACGACATTCTGAAGTCCATACTCTGCAAACTAACTCTATCTGTAAGCAGATTAATATGATTTCTGCAGGGATGAACAGAATGCAAAGTTCCAAGGATCATGCCCCCAGGCAACAAAAAGAAAAAGGTATAGTAATTCATTCCACAGAAAATATTCCTCCTTCCATAAACCAATCCTCCAATTTGACAAATTATCATCCAAATTCCTATACTAGAATATCTCCAAACACAACCTCTCCAATTACCCATTCAGATACTACTGATATTTCATATCACCTCAAACAACATTATGCCAATTTATTTTTAACCAATTTTACCTCCAAAACATTTTCTTCGCAAGAAGAATTTAATCACAAAATATCCAAATATGTCAAAACCAAACTTCCAGATGGTTTCAATTGGTTTCCTTTTGAAATTACTAAACCTATCCAATATTACAGAAACATCCTTCATGACACAAATTCTTGTTTCATTAAGGATAATATTAGCTCCACAACAAATTATTCCAAATGCCTAATTTTCCATGTTATTACTGATATTGAATGGAAGAATCTTTATTCTTCTCTTTCAACAGCCAAAACCTTCTCTTCCAAATTTCTTGATCCAAATCTTCCACAAACTTATAATTTCCATGATTATGTACAAGCATGGCATTGTGCCTTCTTACTCCAAAGCTATAACCATTCTTGGTTTTTTAGCTTTCATCCAGATTGCCTCCAGAAAAATGTGACATTTCCAATATGGTTCCTTGAATGGTGGGATAGTTATGGTGCAATTCCTGACATTTTCCCAGACACCCTTCAAACCTCTTTCCAACATTATCATTCCAAATCACCATTTCCAGAAGGTTTCGAATTCTCCAGTATCATATATTTCTGTCAAATATTTAGAATTTCATGGATTATGTGCTGGAATTATTCCCTTACCAAACTCACTGAATCCAGACCTTACTTTTTAACTCGAGATTATCATGTCAAATGGTGGAAAAACTTTAAAATTTATCCAGACATGATAAACTGTGTTTCCCAGTATCTCCAGCATGGTTCTTCTGCCCTCCATGAATACAATGAATGGACTAAGCAGAGTTTCCAGCAATATAAACAAGTCCAAATCACCCAAATCACCCCTCCAACAAACACATTTCCTTCACCATCCTCATCCACCAAATCCAAAAAGAAAAATAAGCCAGCCATAAATAAAACTAAACTTTTTGATCAGTTCCTCCAATTCATTAACCAAAATAAACAAGTTCAATCATCCAGTTCCAGTTCATCTGAGGCTTCCAGCCCAGATTTGCTTGGTGGGCCTTGTGCCCAAGATCCGTTTGATTTCTAAATAAAAGAAAGATCCCGCTAAGTGTTTTTACACTTAGGCAAAAGTTAGGGACATAAATAAAAGAAAGATCCCGCTAAGTGATTTTTCACTTAGGCAAAAATTAGGGACATTGTTACTCCAATTACAGCACAATTTTTCCAAGATCCTCCAATATGTTTCCAGAAATGGCAACCTATCAAGATCCAGCTATTTCCAAGTCATTTCCACGCAATTTCCAAGTAATTTCCAGGCAACTTCCAGGCAACCTCCAGGCAACTTCCAAGAAATTTCCAAGTTTTGTCAAAAGTACACCGGTGAATAGTGACGGATGAATAGTTGTACTATTCATACTCTTACGTGGCACTATTCATTTACCTATCTGGCACCTTTTCCAACAAATTTACAAATTCTTCCTGAAAAAGAAAGAAATTGTGAAGCTGCTCCATATAAAGGAAAAGATGCTGATGAAAAATCAGATCTTCCTTTAGGAGACATTAAAAAGGTCTATAATCAAAACAATTTTCCAACTCCAATTTTGCATACTATTTCTCCAAAAAATAATTCTTCGAGTATGATTATCAATCTTCCAAAAGTTGTGATGAAAGCCTTTCCACAAAAACCATTACACTCCCAACCTCTTCAACATGACATCGATCGGGAAAAAACCTCAAACCATAGATCTTGAGCAACATGAATCTCCACAAGAGGTATCTAACTTTCCCCTTCCAATAACTGTTCCACCTAGTCAAGATATTAATTATCAACATCGGAATTGTCCAGATAAATTAATTCTTGACCATGATATTCCAAATACTACTATTACTTTATTTAATAGTGGTGCTGATTCCAATTGTATTAAAGAAGGAATAATACCTTCTAACTCCTATGAGCAACCTACTGAATTTTCCAGTACTATTGCACAAAGACTCCAAATCAGGTATACTCTTTCCAGAACTTATAATGCCTATTTCTTCAATACTCCTTTTATTCATAATAGTATTATTTTTGGTATTCTATTTTTAACTCAACTTTATCCATTTTTAAAAAATAAATCTGGTTTTCATGCTTCCATTTTGAGAAAACACATATTTTTCTATTATCTCCAAACTCACTTAAATACATCAAAACAAATTTCCTTTTTAAAGAAAGAAATAAGTCTTTTTGAACGATTTTATGATTCCAAAATACTTTCCAAAATTAATATAAAGAAAAGCTTATGGCAAATAAATGATATTTTTACTCCATATACTATTGTTTATATTAATAAGATTCTTCTGTTTTCCGACTCTTTTAATCCACGTTTTAAACAACTCAAACAAGCTCAACGTTTTCGTCCAAAACCTATTCCATCTTCTGATCATTTTTATCAAAAGAAAAAGAAAACTTTTTCAAAAGAATTTTCCAAAAATGATTTCCAAAAGATTATTTGCTATAAGTGTGGCAAACCTGGTCACAAAGCAAATAATTGTCATTTCAAAAATAAGATTAATGAGATTTTCCATGACAATCCAGACTTACGAGATAAACTTGTAAATGTTTTCCAATTAAATCAGAGTGAACCAGAAGGATCTAATCATTCTAACTCTGATCATGCCATTTACCAGTTAGATTGTGATCAGGATTCTGATGAATTTAATTCTGATCATTCTCTCCAATTTTGTTCTCAAGGACTTTGTGTTATTTCCAAAAAAGATAAAGAAAAGGAATTACTTCTTGATATTATTGAGAAAATTCCTGATAGTAATCTTCAAAAACAATATCTTGAACAACTTCGAGAAATTGTTTTAAAGTCTTCTCCATTAGTAGAACAGCAAAAACCAGTTTCTTTTAGTCTTCAAAAAATTCTTGCTGATTCTCCATTTCACCAACCATCTTTTTCTCCAATTACTACTCATGATCTTCAAAAAGAGGTTACTCAATTAAAGTCTCATATCCAAGCCCTTGATCAAAGTATTTTAAATCTCCAAACCAAAGATTTAGAACTAGAAGCAAAAATTACTTTGCTCCAAAATTTCAGTTTTGAACCAACTGATACTACTCCAGAACCTCCAATATTGACTAATTCCATTCAGGTTTCTGATACTCCAATTGACAATCATAAATTTCTTCAAACTCTCCATCGATTTCATTTCCAAAAATGGTTTTGTCCAATTACATTAGTTATTGATGATGATTTCCAAATTAATGATGTTGCATTATTTGAAAGTGGTGCTGATCTTAATTGCATAAAAGAAGAATTAATTCCTCCTCATTATTATGAACCTGCTACTGATCATTTAACTATTGCCAATGGCCAAACACTCCATATTAAATACAAATTATCCAATGCGTCTATTTTCAATAATGATTATTATTTTCACACTCCATTTACTCTTGTCAAAAATCTTAATTATAATATTATTCTTGGTACTCCATTTCTCACTCAAATGTATCCATTTTCTGTCAATGAAGTTGGTATTCATGCTATCATAGATGATAAACCAATTTCTTTTAAATTTTCTACCACATTACGACATTCTGAAGTTCATACTCTGCAAACTAACTCTATCTGTAAGCAGATTAATATGATTTCTGCAGGGATGAACAGAATGCAAAGTTCCAAGGATCATGCCCCCAGGCAACAAAAAGAAAAAGGTATAGTTATTCATTCCACAAAAAATATTCCTCCTTCCATAAACCAATCCTCCAATTTGCCAAATTATCATCCAAATTCCTATACCAGAAGATCTCCAAACACAGCCTCTCCAATCACCCATTCAAATACTACTGATATTTCATATCACCTCAAACAACATTATGCCAATCTATTTTTAACCAATTTTACCTCCAATACATTTCCTTCTCAAGAAGAGTCTAACCACAAAATATCCAAATATGTCAAAACCAAACTTCCAGATGGCTTCAATTGGTTTCCTTTTGAAATTACTAAACCCATCCAGTATTACAGAAACATCCTTCATGACACAAATTCTTGTTTCATTAAGGATAACATTAGCTCCACAACAAATTATTCCAAATGCCTGATTTTCCATGTTATTACTGATATTGAATGGAATTAGTCAATATTGGAGGTTCTGGAGTAGTATCAGTTGCTATCATAGATGATAAACCAATTTCTTTTAAATTTTCTACCACATTACGACATTCTGAAGTTCATACTCTGCAAACTAACTCTATCTGTAAGCAGATTAATATGATTTCTGCAGGGATGAACAGAATGCAAAGTTCCAAGGATCATGCCCCCAGGCAACAAAAAGAAAAAGGTATAGTAATTCATTCCACAAAAAATATTCCTCCTTCCATAAACCAATCCTCCAATTTGCCAAATTATCATCCAAATTCCTATACCAGAATATCTCCAAACACAGCCTCTCCAATCACCCATTCTTGGTTTTTTAGCTTTCATCCAGTACTATTGCACAAAGACTCCAAATCAGGTATACTCTTTCCAGAACTTATAATGCCTATTTCTTCAATACTCCTTTTATTCATAATAGTATTATTTTTGGTATTCTATTTTTAACTCAACTTTATCCATTTTTAAAAAATAAATATGTGTTTTCTCAAAATGGAAGCATGAAAACCGGATTTATTTTTTAAAAATGGATAAAGTTGAGTTAAAAATAGAATACCAAAAATAATACTATTATGAATAAAAGGAGTATTGAAGAAATAGGCATTATAAGTTCTGGAAAGAGTATACCTGATTTGGAGTCTTTGTGCAATAGTACTGGAAAATTCAGTAGGTTGCTCATAGGAGTTAGAAGGTATTATTCCTTCTTTAATACAATTGGAATCAGCACCACTATTAAATAAAGTAATAGTAGTATTTGGAATATCATGGTCAAGAATTAATTTATCTGGACAATTCCGATGTTGATAATTAATATCTTGACTAGGTGGAACAGTTATTGGAAGGGGAAAGTTAGATACCTCTTGTGGAGATTCATGTTGCTCAAGATCTATGGTTTGAGGTTTTTCCTGATCGATGTCATGTTGAAGAGCTGGGAGTGTAATGGTTTTTGTGGAAAGGCTTTCATCACAACTTTTGGAAGATTGATAATCATACTCTGAAGAATTATTTTTTGGAGAAATAGTATGCAAAATTGGAGTTGGAAAATTGTTTTGATTATAGACCTTTTTAATGTCTCCTAAAGGAAGATCTGATTTTTCATCAGCATCTTTTCCTTTATATGGAGCAGCTTCACAATTTCTTTCTTTTTCAGGAAGAATTTGTAAATCTGTTAATGGAGGATGAATGAATGAAACTAATTCACCATTTTTAAGAGTCCATTTTTGAGGAAGATTGGATTTAACACATAAATTAGAAAATGGACAAGGGATTTTTAAATTACTTAAAAACATTGGAAGCCATTCGAAAAATAGCATATTGATGCCTAATTCATTTAATTTGGAATAGTATTTTTCTCGAATAAATTCTGTAGCAGGTTTATCAAAGTTAGAGAAAAACCAAAGTCGTTTTTCACGATTTTCTGGAGATTCAAAATCATTGGAAAGCATATGTTTATCAATTTGGAAACCACTTCTTGTAATAACATTTAAATTGGAAAATTCAGGAGATGGAAAGTTCTTACTTGAATTTCCTTGAATAAGTATGTTACCACCTGGTTGCTTATCCTTAGACTCTGTCAGATTTGTTGGAATTGGCATTTCCCTTGGGTAATCTTCTTCTTCTGAACTGAATTCATACTGTCATCAAAAACCTTAGAAGAAACACCACTAACCTTACCTTTCACCATGTTTACTGAACAACACCACTAGACTCCAGCTAGCTTGAGGGACCACTGAGGACCACCTGAGGGACCACCACACCTGGAACACCTACCCACGGCTTACCAACGGCTTCTGGTGACCCAAACCCAGGCGACCAATCAGCGACCAAACCCAAACTATAACTTCTAGCACTGAGGGCAATAACAATGGCTACGAGTAACCTTAGAGCACTTCGTCCTTGGCTCTGATACCAGGAACGTACCCAGGACAGGGGAAGGGGAGATTAACCCTAAGAACTGACCTAGTTTGTATAGGAAGTACACAAGACTAACTAAAACTGATAGAGTAATTCTAAACATAAGAAGGAAACATAATTAAAGGAAGTAGGAAGTAAGAACTTACTGAAGAAACTTATATTAATACTTGGAATATTTTACAGAATTGGAAATTCAGAAGTTTGAGAACTCACTTTCTAACAATGTTTTAAGAACTGACCTAGTTTGTATAGGAAGTACACAAGACTAACTAAAACTGATAGAGTAATTCTAAACATAAGATGGAAACATAATTAAAGGAAGTAGGAAGTAAGAACTTACTGAAGAAACTTATATTAATACTTGGAATATTTTACAGAAATTGGAAATTCAGAAGTTTGAGAACTCACTTTCTTACAATGTTTTTCTCTCTAAAGCTCTGAAGTTTTTCTTCTTGTAATGAGCTCTTTTTTCATCTAAGCAAGTTCTATCCTAAGCAAGTTCTGAGTAGAAATGAAACTAAACAAGCCTATTTATAAGCTAAGACTCTTAACAAAGAAGTAAAAGACTTAATACAGAAGTAAAGGTACTAAGGTTACAGTATTAAGAAAACTAAAACGACAAACTTAAAGTTGTTGGACAGCTGGAGAGTTGCTTTTTGTTGTGCGCCTTTTGCTTTTGATAGTGCGTTGGAACAGTAAGATGCTTTGTCGGCCATTACTGTTGAAACTTTGGACCATGTTGGAGAAGGTGCCAGATAGGTAAATGAATAGTGCCACGTAAGAGTATGAATAGTACCACTATTCATCCGTCACTATTCACCGTTGTACTTTTGACAAAACTTGGAAATTTCTTGGAAGTTGCCTGGAAGTTGCCTGGAAGTTGCCTGGAAATTGCTTGGAAATTGCGTGGAAATGACTTGGAAATAGCTGGATCTTGATAGGTTGCCATTTCTGGAAACATATTGGAGGATCTTGGAAAAATTGTGCTGTAATTGGAGTAACAATGTCCCTAATTTTTGCCTAAGTGAAAAATCACTTAGCGGGATCTTTCTTTTATTTATGTCCCTAACTTTTGCCTAAGTGTAAAAACACTTAGCGGGATCTTTCTTTTATTTAGAAATCAAACGGATCTTGGGCACAAGGCCCACCAAGCAAATCAGGTGGGAAGCCTCGGATGAACCTGAACTGGATGATTGAACTTGTTTATTTTGGTTAATGAATTGGAGGAACCGATCAAAAAGTTCGGTTTTATTTATGGTCGGCTTATTTTTCTTTTTGGATTTGGTGGATGAGGATGGTGAAGGAAATGTGTTTGTTGGAGGGGTGATTTGGGTGATTTGGACTTGTTTATATTCTTTGGAAACTCGCTTAGTCCATTCATTGTATTCATGGAGGGCGGAAGAACCATCTTTGGAGATACTTGGGAAACACAGAGTTTATCATGTCCGGATAAATTTTAAAGTTTTTCCACCATTTGACATGATAATCTCGAGTTAAAAAGTAAGGTCCGGATTCGAGTGAGTTTGGTAAGGGAATAATTCCAAGCACATAATCCATGAAATTCTAAATATTTGACAGAAATATATGATATCTTGGAGAATTCGAAACCTTCCGGAAATGGTGATTTGGAATGATAATGTTGGAAAGAGGTTTGAAGGGTGTATCGGGAAAATGTCGGGAATTGCACCATAACTATCCCACCATTCAAGGAACCATATTGGAAATGTCACATTTTTCGGAGGCAATCGGATGAAAGCTAAAAAACCAAGAATGGTTATAGCTTTGGAGTAAGAAGGCACAATGCCATGCTTGTACATAATCATGGAAATTATAAGTTTGTGGAAGATTTGGATCAAGAAATTTGGAAGAAAAGGTTTTGGTTGTTGAAAGAGAAGAATAAAGATTCTTCCATTCAATATCAGTAATAACATGGAAAATTAGGCATTTGGAATAATTTGTTGTGGAGCTAATATTATCCTTAATGAAACAAGAATTTGTGTCATGAAGGATGTTTCTGTAATATTGGATAGGTTTAGTAATTTCAAAAGGAAACCAATTGAAACCATCTGGAAGTTTGGTTTTGACATATTTGGATATTTTGTGATTAAATTCTTCTTGCGAAGAAAATGTTTTGGAGGTAAAATTGGTTAAAAATAAATTGGCATAATGTTGTTTGAGGTGATATGAAATATCAGTAGTATCTGAATGGGTAATTGGAGAGGCTGTGTTTGGAGATATTCTAGTATAGGAATTTGGATGATAATTTGTCAAATTGGAGGATTGGTTTATGGAAGGAGGAATATTTTCTGTGGAATGAATTACTATACCTTTTTCTTTTTGTTGCCTGGGGGCATGATCCTTGGAACTGTGCATTCTGTTCATCCTGCAGAAAATCATATTAATCGCTACGAGATAGAGTTAGTTTGCAGAGTATGGACTTCAGAATGTCGTAAGTTGGTAGAAAATTTAAAAGAAATTGGTTTGTCATCTATGATAGCATGAATACCAACTTCATTGACAGAAAATGGATACATTTGAGTGAGAAATGGAGTACCAAGAATAATATTATAATTAAGATTTTTGACAAGAGTAAATGGAGTGTGAAAATAATAATCATTATTGAAAATAGACGCATTGGATAATTTATATTTAATATGGAGGGTTTGACCATTAGCAATGGTTAAATGATCAGTAGCATGTTCATAATAATGAGGAGGAATTAATTCTTCCTTTATGCAATTAAGATCAGCACCACTGTCAAATAATGCAACATCATTAATTTGGAAATCATCATCAATAACTAATGTAATTGGACAAAACCATTTTTGGAAATGAAAACGTTGGATAATTTGAAGAAATTTATCATTGTTAATTGGAGTATCAGAAGCCTGAATGGAATTAGTCAATATGGGAGGTTCTGGAGTAGTATCAGTTGTTTCAAAACTGAAACTTTGGAGCAAAGTAATTTTAGCTTCTAATTCTAAATCTTTGGTTTGGAGATTTAAAATACTTTGATCAAGGGCTTGGATATGAGACTGTAATTGAGTAACTTCTTTTTGAAGATCATGAGTAGTAATTGGAGAAAAAGATTGTTGGTGAAAAGGAGAATCGGCAAGAATTTTTGAAGACTAAAAGAAACTGGTTTTTTTGTCCACTAATGGAGAAGACTTCAAAACAATTTCTCGAAGTTTTTCAAGATATTGTTTTTGAAGATTACTGTCCGGAATTTTTTCAATAATATCAAGAAGTAATTCTTTTTCTTTATCTTTTTTGGAAATAACACAAAGTCCTTGAGAACAAAATTGGAGAGAATGATCAGAATGAAATTCATCAGAATCCTGATCACAGTCTAACTGGTAAATGGCATGATCAGAGTCAGAATGATTAGATTCTTCGGGTTCACTTTGATTTAATTGGAAGACATTTACAAGCTTGTCTCGTAAATCTGGATTGTCATGGAAAATCTCATTAATTTTATTTTTGAAATGACAATTATTTGCTTTGTGACCAGGTTTTGCCACACTTATAGCAAATAATCTTTTGGAAATCATTTTTGGAAAACTCTTTTGAAAAAGTCTTCTTTTTCTTTTGATAAAAACGATCGGAAGATGGAATGGATTTTTGACGAAAACGTGGAGCCCGTTTGAGTTGTTGTTTTCGATGGAAGAAGGAGCTTGAATTTTCTCAAAGCCAAAGGCTTCACGAAAGATCCAAGTTCTTTTCTTTGTTGAGCTTTCTCATTACCATACTTAGATTGGATTTTAAGCTCATTACAAAGAGATAATCCTTCATGCTTAACTAGAGCAAACAATTGACCATAGGTTAAATTTCCATAGTCAATTGAAAGTTCTTTTAATTTTTGGAAAATTCTTTGAGCAAATAAATTTGGAAGTCGAGAGATAAATTTTTCTTTCCAAAATGATTGTGAAGAATCAGCTCCGGCAAGAACATTTGAAAGAAAAGTATCTTTGTACCAACGATAATCATTTAAAGTTGGACAACGAAGATTGGAAAGGATTATGGAATTGGAATGGAGAAGCTGAGTACTGGTTCCCAAAAAATGGAGACTGATGGTTTGGATTAACAAAGGAAATCCATCCTTTTCTTTCTTCTCATTTTCATGAGAAATAATTTCCTTTTGTTGTGCAAGAGTCAAATGGTTTTCCCACCAATATTTGAGTTGACCTGAAAAACCATGAGTAATCAGTTCCACAATTTGATCACTAGTCATATCATTGGAAATATAGGCATTAGCAGCAATACACATTTCATGAAGAACTTTTGCAATTTCAAAGTCTGATCTACCATCTATATTCCAGTCATATAGTTGGTCACCAGAGTAAGCATTTTGAGTACCATAAGTTCCTCGTTCTTCAAACTGGAGATCTGGAGGAGTAGGTCTGGAATAATAATTACGCATTGGATTATTGTTCCAATTAGAAATTCGATTAATTTGAGTTGGAAATTCATCATCTGAAAAGACTTTAGCAAGTTCGTTTGCCTTTTTATCCTTGTCTAAACAGGTGATGTTTTTGTCTAATTTGTCAGAAATTCGTTTGAGAAGGGTTTTGCTACTTGGTCCAAGATGTTTTGGAAAATGAGTTGGAACATGAATAATAGGTCTAGAAATTTCATTTGGAAAACTGGATGATGGTTGCTCACGAAGTGAGATTCCGTTAAACTTTCTGGATAAATCATCAAGATTTTTGGAATAATTGGGGTCAGGATTTTTGAGAGATAAAGTATCAATTTGAGTAGAAATTTGTTGAACTTGTTTGGAAATAGTATGCAAGATAGTATTGGAAAAATTATTTTGTTCATAAACCTTTTTAATGTCCCCTAAAGTAGGAATTGATTTATCATCAGATTCCCTTCCTACTTTATATGGAGCAGCTTCACAAGTTTTACCTTCTTCAGTAGAAACTCGTAAACCTGTTAATGGAGGATGAATAGATGAAACTAGTTCACCATTTTTTAGAGTCCATTTTTGAGCAATATTTGACTTAACACATAAATCAGAAAATGGATATGGAATTTTTAAATTACTTAAGTAAATTGGAAGCCAAGTGAAAAATGGAATATTAGCAGATAACTCATTTAATTTGGAATAGTATTTTTCTCTAATAAATTCTGTAGCAGGTTTATCAAAATTAGAGAAAAACCAAAATCGTTTTTCACGATTTTCTGGAGATTCAAAATCATTGGAAAGCATAGGTTTATCAATTTGGAAACCACCTTTGATAATAATATTTAAACTGGAAAATTCAGGAGATGGAAAGTTCTTACTTGAATTTCCTTGAATAAGTATGTTACCACCTGGTTGCTTATCCTTAATCTCTGTCAGAGTTGTTTGAATTGGCATTTCCCAAACAAATAGATTATCCTTTTGGGTAATCTGCTTCTTCTGGACTGAGTTCATACTGTCACCAAAGACCTTAGAAGAAACACTACTAACTTTACCTTTCACCATGTTTACTGAACAACACCACTAGACTCCAGCTAGCTTGAGGGACCACGAGGACCACTGAGGGACCACCACACTGGAACACCTACCCACGGCTTACCAACGGCTTTACAGGCTGACCAGCCCGGGCTGACCAATCGGTGACCAAACCCAAACTATAACTTCTAGCAGAGGGCAATAACAATGGCTACGAGTAACCTTAGAGCACTTAGTTAGTCTTGTGTACTTCCTATACAAACTAGGTCAGTTCTTAGGGTTAATCTCCCCTTCCCCTGTCCCGGGTACTTTCCCCGGTATCGAGCCAAGGACGAAGTGCTTGTAAGGTTACTCGTAGCCATTGTTATTGCCCTCGGTGCTAGAAGTTATAGTTTGGGTTTGGTCACCGATTGGTCGACTGGGTTTGGTCACCAGTAGCCGTTGGTAAGCCGTGGGTAGGTGTTCCAGTGTGGTGGTCCCTCAGGTGGTCCTCGTGGTCCCTCAAGCTAGCTGGAGTCTAGTGGTGTTGTTCAGTAAACATGGTGAAAGGTAAAGTTAGTAGTGTTTTTTCTAAGGTCTTTGGTGACGAGAAGAATCCATCCGAGAAGAAGCGGATTACCCAAAAGGATGATCCTTTTGTCCGGGAAATGCCAATTCTTTCTAAAACTGATATTTACGATAAAGAATATAGTTGGAAATTTAATTTTGAGAAAGGTATCCATATAGAAGAATTTACTACTAGTGTCAGTCAGCGTCAAATGACTATCGAATTGTTAGATAAAAACTCTATCCAAAAACACTTAGAACAAGGTTTTAGGTATATCCATTTTGGCTGTGTCCAAATTGCTTTGTCAAGCCTATGGTCGATTAGGTCTTGATTGTCCAATTATGCTTGCTCTCGAGAGATACTTCTCTTAAACACTTTAAGGATTCTTTGTTAGCTTTAGCAAATACCAATATCAGTCAAGGTCCAATTTACTTCAATTGTTTTCCAAATCTAAGCAAAGATCTTGATGATCCTTATATCCTCAAGACTTTAACTTTAGACATCAATATGTCTAAGGATCTTCAATTCCAAGGTGCTAGAAACTTTTCCATTATTTATCGAGTTTATTATAAACTCTTGAATACTCAAATGAATCCAAGGTGTAGAATACGTTTTGCTCCTGGTCAGACCATGATCTTTAAGGTTGAACATGGCAAAGCAACTACACACACTCCAGAGGCTCTTCCTTGGGATAATGTTACTATTCCCGATGAATGGCAAGTTCAAACTCCACCAATTCCAAAATCTTTGAAAGAATCCAAGGTAGAACAAATAATTGAGGAACCAGATGGCAGAGTTCTTATACGATTTAATTCAAGTAAGGAATTTCAATCTTCTTCTTCCAATTATGACTTTCAAAGTGCAAGATCTTCTTGTTCTTTTGAAAGATCAAGTACTTTTTCAAATACTGATGATTTTCCACATGTCTCTCAACATTACAAAGTTTTTCAAAAATCTCCCATTCCAGAAATAGTTGATGAAAATGATTTTCCTTCACCAACTAAGTCTGAAATGAAACCTCCAAATTTCTCCAGTTTAAATGTTATTACAAAAGGTGGTTTCCAAATAGATAAAAATATGCTTTCCAATGATTTTGAATCTCCAGAAAATCATGAACAAAGACTTTGGTTTTTCTCCACTTTTGATAAATCTGCTACAGAATTTATTCGAGAAAAATACTATTCCAAATTAAATGAATTAGGTATCAATATGCTATTTTTCGAATGGCTTCCAATATTTTTAAGTAATTTAAAAATCCCTTGTCCATTTTCTAATTTATGTGTTAAATCCAATCTTCCTCAAAAATGGACTCTTAAAAATGGTGAACTAGTTTCATCTATTCATCTTCCATTCACAGATTTACAAATTCCTCTTGAAAAAGGAAGAACTTGTGAAGCTGCTCCATATAAAGGAAAAGATGTTGATGAAAAATCAGATCTTCCTTTAGGAGACATTAAAAAGGTCCATGATCAGAACAATTTTCCAAATCCAATTTTGCATACTATTTCTCCAAAAAATAATTCTTCAGAGTATGATTATCAATCTTCCAAAAGTTGTCAATCTTCTAAAAGTTGTCATGAAAGCCTTTCCACAAAAACTATTATATTCCCAGCTCTTCAACATGACATCGATCCGGATGAACCTCGAACCCTAGATCTTGAGCCATATCAATCTCCACAAGAGATTTCTAACTTCTCCCTTCCAATAACTATTCCACCTAGTCAAGATATTAATTATCAACATCGGAATTATCCTGTTAAATTAAATTTTGATCATGATATTCCAAATACTACTATTACTTCATTTAATAGTGGTGCTGATTCCAATTGTACTAAAGAAGGATTAATACCTTCTAAATACTATGAGCAACCTACTGAACTTTCCAGTGCTGATGCACAAAGACTCCAAAACAGGTATACTCTTTCCAGAACTTATAATGCCTATTTCTTCAATACTCCATTTACTATTATTTATATTAATAATGATCTAATGTTTTCCAATCTTATTGATCAACATTTCAAACATTTCCAAATCTTTTTCCAAGATAATAAGAAAAATGGTTTAGTTATTTCTGCTCCAATAACTAAGCTTTTCCAAACTAAAGTCCAAATTCTTAATCATCACAATTATCAAGAAATCATTAACCTAATTGCCAGAACAATTGAGTTTGCTGACGAGTTTCCAGGAAATATTGAAACTAACACTCAATTACAGCAATTTCTTGATTGCCTGAATTACTTATCTGATTTCTTTCCAAAATTAAGAAGCTTTTGTGCTCCATTATACAAACATCTCCAGCATATCCCTTTATCAGGTGAACATACTAATGATGTTAGTAGGTTACATGTTAAAGTCAAAACACTTCCATATTTAGGTCTTTCAAATCCAAATATCTTTATAGTTGAAGACACTGATGCTTCTGATATTGATTATGGTGGTATTATCAAAAATAAATTAGCATCCAAAACAGACCAATTAGTTCAGTCTCATTCTGGTTTGTGGATAAGTGCTAAACAGGATTACTCCACTGTTCAAAAGGAAGTTTTATCCAAGGCTCTCTGTATTTCCAAATTTCCGAATAATCTTTATTCCAAAAAACTTCTTTTAGATGATTATCAATCAGCTAAAGGAACTCTTCAAAAACCTGTTCAAAAAATTATTTCTAAACAATATTCTGTAAAATGGCAAGCAATTCTATTTGCTTTTGCGTTTTACATTGCAATTATACAAAGAGTGTATAATTCTCTTTCTGATTTCCTAACTCATCTTCTTGCAGGAACATTCAATATGAACAATCCAAAACAAATGAAAATCTGGCATCCACTTCCAAAATATCACCTCCAACCTTTCACCTTTGCCAAACTACGACTTAAAAAAACCCATTCTCCATTATCTTCCAATACACCATCTACTAAATCCAAACCACTCCATTACTACACCAAAAATCTACCTGATGATATCCAACGCATTATTTACAACAAAGTTAAAACTACCAGATTCAACCATCATTTTGCCATCTTTCTCAAAAAACATATTATCTTTCGTCGATATTACTGGCGAGTATGGGGAAACACTGGTCTTTTTAACCATGGTTTTTATTTATGGGCTCATGATATCCAGAAAAACAATCCATATTTCCTTACATGGCGATATGGTTTGGTTCGCAAATTTTACGATACTCCACATCCTGAAGATCCAATTTTCCAAGAATTCTCCAAATTCCAGCAATACATTTTTTCCATCCTACAATCCATTAGACAAGATGAATGGATTTATGAAGAAATTATCTGTGCCAATATTGAAATGGAAAATGAACATCTCAAACCAGCCCATTACCTTATCCTTGTCAATTTTCCAGCCAATCCTCTTCCATTTAAAAATCCAATTAATATCTGGAACCCCTCATTTCTAAATCCTTCCAAAACACGAGCCAATGGTTTTCTTTTCATCCTACGAAATATTAACCATTACAAAAATTATCAAGATATTATCACTTTTATCCATTATGGCAACACCACTGTTGCCTTCCCTACCACCCTTTCAGAAAAATTTTCCACAGGAATTAAACACTCTGAACCACTATCTCCATATTTAGACAAAATTACTCAAGGACATTACCTCTCTTCAGAAGGTAAAATCCATTTTAATTCCTTACTCCCTCAATCCAAGGCAACTAATCCAAGTTTTTCTGATCCATATGTTTGGGTCAATCACTTAGACTGAACTTTCTAGACAGTCTATTTGATGGGCTTTATTTCAAACTACATTTAATTTCTGCATACAAAAAGAAAATAAAATAAGCAAGATCCCGCTAAGTGTTTTTTACACTTAGGCAAAAATTAGGGACATAAATAAAAGAAAGATCCCGCTAAGTGATTTTCACTTAGGCAAAAGTTAGGGACATTATTACTCCAATTTTAGCAGCATTTTTCCAAATCGGTTTCTCGGGACATGTTATTTCTCAACGAATTTCCAAGGAATTTCCAAGATTTGTCACAATCCAGTAATTTCCAAGCAATTTCCAGGCAGCTTCCAGGCAACTTCCAAGCAATTTCCAAGTAACTTCCAGGCAATTTCCAAGAAATTTCCAAGTTTTGTCAAGAGTACATAGTGACCGGTGAATAGTGACGGATGAATAGTAGTACTATTCATACTCTTACGTGGCACTATTCATTTATCTATCTGGCACCTTTTCCAACATGGTCCAAAGCTTCAACAGTAATGGCCGACACAGCATCTTACTGTTCCAACGCACTACAAAAAGCAAAGGCTAATACCTCTCCAGCTGTCCAACAACTTTACTTTTTAATTTGTCGTTTTAATTTTCTTAATGCTGTAACCTTAGTTTCTTTACTTCTGTATTAAGTCTTTTACTTCTTTGTTAAGTGTCTTAGCTTATAAATAGGCATGTTTAGTTTCATTTTTACTTAGAACTTGCTTAGGATAGTACTTGCTCAGATGAAAAAAGAGCTCATTACAACAAGAAAAAAAATCAGAGCTTAAGAGAGAAAAATCATTGTAAGAAAGTGAGTTCTCAAACTTCTGAATTTCCAATTTCTGTAAAATATTCCAAGTATTAATATAAGTTTCTTCAGTAAGTTCTTACTTCCTACTTCCTTTAATTATGTTTCCTTCTTATGTTTAGAATTACTCTATCAGTTTTAGTTAGTCTTGTGTACTTCCTATACAAACTAGGTCAGTTCTTAGGGTTAATCTCCCCTTCCCCTGTCCTGGGTACTACATTTAATTTCTGCATACAAAAAGAAAATAAAATAAGCAAGATCCCGCTAAGTGTTTTTTACACTTAGGCAAAAATTAGGGACATAAATAAAAGAAAGATCCCGCTAAGTGATTTTCACTTAGGCAAAAGTTAGGGACATTATTACTCCAATTTTAGCAGCAATTTTCCAAATCAGTTTCTCAGGACATGTTATTTCTCAGCAATTTCCAAGGAATTTCCAAGATTTGTCACAATCCAGTAATTTCCAAGCAATTTCCAGGCAGCTTCCAGGCAACTTCCAAGCAATTTCCAAGTAACTTCCAGGCAATTTCCAAGAAATTTCCAAGTTTTGTCAAGAGTACATAGTGACCGGTGAATAGTGACGGATGAATAGTAGTACTATTCATACTCTTACGTGGCACTATTCATTTATCTATCTGGCACCTTTTCCAACATGGTCCAAAGCTTCAACAGTAATGGCCGACACAGCATCTTACTGTTCCAACGCACTACAAAAAGCAAAGGCTAATACCTCTCCAGCTGTCCAACAACTTTACTTTTTAATTTGTCGTTTTAATTTTCTTAATGCTGTAACCTTAGTTTCTTTACTTCTGTATTAAGTCTTTTACTTCTTTGTTAAGTGTCTTAGCTTATAAATAGGCTTGTTTAGTTTCATTTTTACTTAGAACTTGCTTAGGATAGAACTTGCTCAGATGAAAAAAGAGCTCATTACAACAAGAAAAAAATCAGAGCTTAAGAGAGAAAAATCATTGTAAGAAAGTGAGTTCTCAAACTTCTGAATTTCCAATTTCTGTAAAATATTCCAAGTATTAATATAAGTTTCTTCAGTAAGTTCTTACTTCCTACTTCCTTTAATTATGTTTCCTTCTTATGTTTAGAATTACTCTTTCAGTTTTAGTTAGTTTTGTGTACTTCCTCTACAAACAAGGTCAGTTCTTAGGGTTAATCTCCCCTTCCCCTGTCCTGGGTACGTTCCTGGTATCAGAGCCAAGGACGAAGTGCTCTAAGGTTACTCGTAGCCATTTTTATTGCCCTCAGTGCTAGAAGTTATAGTTTGGGTTTGGTCAGCTGATTGGTCAGCCTGGGTTTGGTCAGCCTGTAAAGCCGTTGGTAAGCCGTGGGTAGGTGTTCCAGGTGTGGTGGTCCCTCAGGTGGTCCTCAGTGGTCCCTCAAGCTAGCTGGAGTCTAGTGGTGTTGTTCAGTAAACATGGGGAAAGGTAAAGTTAGTAGTGTTTTTTCTAAGGTCTTTGGTGACAGTAAGAATCCAGTCCAGAAGAAGCAGATTACCCAAAAGGATGATCCTTTTGTCTGGGAAATGCCAATTCTTTCTAAAACTGATATTTACGATAAAGAATATAGTTGGAAATTTAATTTTGGGAAAGGTATCCATATAGAAGAATTTACTACTAGTGTCAATCAGCGTCAAATGACTATCGAATTGTTAGATAAAGACTCTATCCAAAAACACTTAGAACAAGGTTTTAGGTATATCCATTTTGGCTGTGTCCAAATTGCTGTCAAGCCTATGGTCAGATTAGGTCTTGATTGTCCAATTATGCTTGCTCTCAGAGATACTTCTCTTAAACACTTTAAAGATTCTTTGTTAGCTTTAGCAAATACCAATATCTGTCAAGGTCCAATTTACTTCAATTGTTTTCCAAATCTAAGCAAAGATCTTGATGATCCTTATATCCTCAAGACTTTAACTTTAGACATCAATATGTCTAAGGATCTTCAATTCCAAGGTGCTAGAAACTTTTCCATTATTTATCGAGTTTATTATAAACTCTTGAATACTCAAATGAATCCAAGGTGTAGAATACGTTTTGCTCCTGGTCAGACCATGATCTTTAAGGTTGAACATGGCAAAGCAACTACACACACTCCAGAGGCTCTTCCTTGGGATAATGTTACTATTCCCGATGAATGGCAAGTTCAAACTCCACCAATTCCAAAATCTTTGAAAGAATCCAAGGTAGAACAAATAATTGAGGAACCAGATGGCAGAGTTCTTATACGATTTAATTCAAGTAAGGAATTTCCATCTTCTTCTTCCAATTATGACTTTCAAAGTGCAAGATCTTCTTGTTCTTTTGAAAGATCAAGTACTTTTCCAAATACTGATGATTTTCCACATGTCTCTCAACATTACAAAGTTTTTCAAAAATCTCCCATTCCAGAAATAGTTGATGAAAATGATTTTCCTTCACCAACTAAGTCTGAAATGAAACCTCCAAATTTCTCCAGTTTAAATGTTATTACAAAAGGTGGTTTCCAAATAGATAAAACTATGCTTTCCAATGATTTTGAATCTCCAGAAAATCATGAACAAAGACTTTGGTTTTTCTCCACTTTTGATAAATCTGCTACAGAATTTATTCGAGAAAAATACTATTCCAAATTAAATGAATTAGGTATCAATATGCTATTTTTCGAATGGCTTCCAATATTTTTAAGTAATTTAAAAATCCCTTGTCCATTTTCTAATTTATGTGTTAAATCCAATCTTCCTCAAAAATGGACTCTTAAAAATGGTGAACTAGTTTCATCTATTCATCTTCCATTTACAAATTTACAAGTTCCTCCTGAAAACGGAAGAAATTGTGAAGCTGCTCCATATAAAGGAAAAGATGCTGATGAAAAATCAGATCTTCCTTTAGGAGACATTAAAAAGGTCCATGATCAAAACAATTTTCCAAATCCAATTTTGCATACTATTTCTCCAAAAAATAATTCTTCAGAGTATGATTATCAATCTTCCAAAAGTTGTGATGAAAGCCTTTCCACAAAAACCATTACACTCCCAGCTCTTCAACATGACATCGATCAGGAAAAACCTCAAACCATAGATCTTGAGCAACATGAATCTCCACAAGAGGTATCTAACTTTCCCCTTCCAATAACTGTTCCACCTAGTCAAGATATTAATTATCAACATCGGAATTGTCCAGATAAATTAATTCTTGACCATGATATTCCAAATACTACTATTACTTTATTTAATAGTGGTGCTGATTCCAATTGTATTAAAGAAGGAATAATACCTTCTAACTCCTATGAGCAACCTACTGAATTTTCCAGTACTATTGCACAAAGACTCCAAATCAGGTATACTCTTTCAGTTTTAGTTAGTCTTGTGTACTTCCTATACAAACTAGGTCAGTTCTTAGGGTTAATCTCCCCTTCCCCTGTCCTGGGTACGTTCCTGGTATCTGGACATCTCAAACCAGCCCATTACCTTATCCTTGTCAATTTTCCAGCCAATCCTCTTCCATTTAAAAATCCAATTAATATCTGGAACCCCTCATTTCTAAATCCTTCCAAAACACGAGCCAATGGTTTTCTTTTCATCCTACGAAATATTAACCATTACAAAAATTATCAAGATATTATCACTTTTATCCATTATGGCAACACCACTGTTGCCTTCCCTACCACCCTTTCAGAAAAATTTTCCACAGGAATTAAACACTCTGAACCACTATCTCCATATTTAGACAAAATTACTCAAGGACATTACCTCTCTTCAGAAGGTAAAATCCATTTTAATTCCTTACTCCCTCAATCCAAGGCAACTAATCCAAGTTTTTCTGATCCATATGTTTAGGTCAATCACTTAGACTGAACTTTCTAGACAGTCTATTTGATGGGCTTTATTTCAAACTACATTTAATTTCTGCATACAAAAAGAAAATAAAATAAGCAAAATCCCGCTAAGTGTTTTTTACACTTAGGCAAAAATTAGGGACATAAATAAAAGAAAGATCCCGCTAAGTGATTTTCACTTAGGCAAAAGTTAGGGACATTATTACTCCAATTTTAGCAGCAATTTTCCAAATCAGTTTCTCAGGACATGTTATTTCTCAGCAATTTCCAAGGAATTTCCAAGATTTGTCACAATCCAGTAATTTCCAAGCAATTTCCAGGCAGCTTCCGGCAACTTCCAAGCAATTTCCAAGTAACTTCCAGGCAATTTCCAAGAAATTTCCAAGTTTTGTCAAGAGTACATAGTGACTGGTGAATAGTGACGGATGAATAGTAGTACTATTCATACTCTTACGTGGCACTATTCATTTATCTATCTGGCACCTTTTCCAACATGGTCCAAAGCTTCAACAGTAATGGCCGACACAAAGATCTTCTTGTTCCAACGCACTACAAAAAGCAAAGGCTAAAACCTCTCCAAATTGTCCAACAACTTTACTTTTTAATTTGTCGTTTTAATTTTCTTAATGCTGTAACCTTAGTTTCTTTACTTCTGTATTAAGTCTTTTACTTCTTTGTTAAGTGTCTTAGCTTATAAATAGGCTTGTTTAGTTTCATTTTTACTTAGAACTTGCTTAGGATAGAACTTGCTCAGATGAAAAAAGAGCTCATTACAACAAGAAAAAAATCAGAGCTTAAGAGAGAAAAATCATTGTAAGAAAGTGAGTTCTCAAACTTCTGAATTTCCAATTTCTGTAAAATATTCCAAGTATTAATATAAGTTTCTTCAGTAAGTTCTTACTTCCTACTTCCTTTAATTATGTTTCCATCTTATGTTTAGAATTACTCTATCAGTTTTAGTTAGTCTTGTGTACTTCCTATACAAACTAGGTCAGTTCTTAGGGTTAATCTCCCCTTCCCCTGTCCTGGGTACTTTCCAACTGTCTTCATTACTTCAAAACAGATTTCATTTTTAAAGAAAGAAATAAGTCTTTTTGAAAGACTTTATGATTCCAAAATACTTTCCAAATCTTATATAAAAAATAGTTTACGGCAAGTTCAAATGGCCAACACAGTTTGTTCTACAACTACATTTCCAGTCCTATTGAGATATCAAAGGAATGTCATGTTTTTTGGTTTACAAAATACTCCATTTACTATTATTTATATTAATGATGATCTGATGTTTTCCAATCTTATTGATCAACATTTCAAACATTTCCAAATATTTTTCCAAGCTAACAAGAAAAATGGTTTAGTTATTTCTGTTCCAAAAATTAAGTCTTCCAAAACAAAAATCCGATTTCTTACTCAAAACATTTATCAAGGCATCATCAACCCAATTGCTAAAACGATTAAGTTTACTGACAAGTTTCCAAGTAAAATTGCCACTAAATTACAGCAATTTCTTGAGCACCTGAATTCCATATCTGATTTCTTTCCAACTTCAAGAAGGTTTTATGCTCCATTATACAAACATCTCCAGCATAACCTATGTTCCTGGACAGATGACCATACTAATGTTGTTCAAATCCAAATACTTCCAGGTTTAGGTCTTTCAAATCCAAATATCTTTATAGTTGAAGACACTGATACTTCTGATATTGATTATGGTGGTATTATCAAAAATAAATTAGCATCCAAAACAGACCCATTAGTTCAGTCTCATTCTGGTTTGTGGATAAGTACTAAACAGGATTACTCCACTGTTCAAAAGGAAGTTTTATCCAAGGCTCTCTGTATTTCCAAATTTCCGAATAATCTTTATTCCAAAAAACTTCTTTTAGATGATTATCAATCGGCTAAAGGAACTCTTCAAAAACCTTGTTCAAAAAATTATTTCTAAACAATATTCTGTAAAATGGCAAGCAATTCTATTTGCTTTTGCGTTTTACATTGCAATTATACAAAGAGTGTATAATTCTCTTTCTGATTTCCTAACTCATCTTCTTGCAGGGACATTTCTAACTTATCTTCTTGCAGGGACATTCAATATGAACAATCCAAAACAAATGAAAATCTGGCATCCACTTCCAAAATATCACCTCCAACCTTTTACCTTTACCAGACTACGTCTTAAAAAACCCCATTCTCCATTATCTTCCAATACACCATCTACTAAATCCAAACCACTCCATTATTACACCAAAAATCTACCTGATGATATC
>CANSNZ010000029.1:1052500-1070000 GCA_947646795.1 Beta lomatogona | reverse complement strand
TTCTCCAAATTCCAGCAATACATTTTTTCCACCCTACAATCCATTAGACAAGATGAATGGATTTATGAAGAAATTATTTGTGCCAATATTGAAATGGAAAATGGACTTCTCAAACCAGCCCATTACCTTATCCTTGTCAATTTTCCAGCTAATCCTCTTCCATTTAAAAATCCAATTAATATCTGGAACCCCTCATTTCTAAATCCTTCCAAAACCCAATCTTCCAATTTGACAAATTACCCTCCAAATTCCTATACTCAAACACTTCCAAACACAACTCCTCAAATTACCCATCCAGATACTACTGATACTTCTTATCACCTTAAACAACATTATGCCAATTTATTTTTAACTAATTTTACCTACAACACATTTTCTTCTCAAGAAAAATTTAACCACAAAATATCCACATATGTCAAAACCAATATTCCAGATGGTTTCAATTGGTTTCCTTTTGAAATTACCAAACCAATCCAAGATTACTACGAAACATCCTTCATGACACAAATTCTTGTTTTATTAAGGATAACATTAGCTCCACAACAAATTATTGCAAATGCCTAATTTTCCATATTATTACTAATATTAAAAGGAAGAATCTTCATTCTTCTCTTCCAACAGCCAAAACCTCTTCCAAATTTATTGATCCAAATCCTCCACATAGTTATAATTTCCATGATTATGTACAAGCATGGCATTATGCATTTTTACTCCAAAGCTATATCCATTCTTGGGATTTTAGCTTTCATCCAGACTGCCTCCAGAAAAATGTGACATTTCCAATATGGTTCCTTGAATGGTGGGATAGTTATAAAGCAATTCCCGACATTTTCCCAGAAAACCTTCAAACATCTTTCCAACATTATCATTCCAAATCACCATTTCCAGAAGGATTCGACTTTTCCAATATCATATATTTCTATATAAACATGATCCACTGTGTTTCCCAGCATTTCCAGCAATATAAACAGAATTCCCAGCAATATAAACAAGTCCAAAACACTCAAATCACCCCTCCACCAACCACATTTCCTTCACCATCCTCATCCACCAAATCCAAAACGAAAAATACGCCATCCGTAAATAAACCAGAACTTCTTAATCGGTTCGGTTCCTCCAATTTATTAACCAAAATCCACAAATTCAATTGTCCAGTTCAGGTTCATCCGAGGCTTCAAGCCCGATTTGTTTGGTGGGCCTTGTGCTCAAGATCCTTTTGATTTCTAAATCAAATGTTTGGGTCAATTTTAATCACTTAGACTGAGCTTTCTAGACAGTCTATTTGATGGACCTTATTTCCAGCTACATTTAATTTTTCGCATATAAAAAGAAAATAAAATAAGAAAGATCCCGCTAAGTGTGTTTTACACTTAGGCAAAAATTAGGGACATAAATATAAGAAAGATCCCGCTAAGTGATTTTTCACTTAGGCAAAAGTTAGGGACATAATTACTCCAAGTTCCAAAAGCATATTCACAATCCAGCAATTTCCAAGCAATTTCCAGGCATCTTCCAGGCCATTTCCAAGTCATTTCCAGGCAATTTCCAAGACATCTCCAAGATTTGTCATTTCCAAGCAAATTCCAGGCATTTTTCAAGTAACTTCCAGGCAACTTCCAAGAAATTTCCAAGAATTGTCAAAAGTACATAGTGATTGATGAATAGTAACGATGAATAGTAGTACTATTCATACTCTTACGTGGCACTATTCATATTTACATCTGGCACCTTCTCCAATATGGTCCAAAGTTCCAACAGTAGTGGCTAATAAAGCATCCAGCTGTAAAGGCGCACTACAAAAAGCAAAAAGGCGCACTACAAAAAGCAGAAGCTAACAACTCTCCAGCTGTCCAACAACTTTACTTTACGTTTGTCGTTTTAGTTTTCTTAATGCTGTAACCTTAGTACCTTTACTTCTGTATTAAGTCTTTTACTTCTTTGTTAAGTGTCCTAGCTTATAAATAGGTTTGTTTAGTTTCATTTCTACTCAGAACTCATTTAAGAACTTGCTTAGGATAGAACTTGCTTAGATGGTAAAAGAGCTCATTACAACAAGAAAAACATCAGAGCTTAAGAGAGAAAAACATTGTAAGAAAGTGAGTTCTCAAACTTCTGAATTTCCAATTCTGTAAAATATTCCAAGTATTAATATAAGTTTCTTCAGTAAGTTCTTACTTCCTACTTCCTTTAATTATGTTTCCTTCTTATGTTTAGAATTACTCTATCAGTTTTAGTTAGTCTTGTGTACTTCCTATACAAACTAGGTCAGTTCTTAGGGTTAATCTCCCCTTCCCCTGTCCTGGGTACGTTCCTGGTATCAAGCTTGTAAATGTCTTCCAATTAAATCAAAGTGAACCCGAAGAATCTAATCATTCTGACTCTGATCATGCAATTTACCAGTTAGACTGTGATCAGGATTCTGATGAATTTCATTCTGATCATTCTCTCCAATTTTGTTCTCAAGGACTTTGTGTTATTTCCAAAAAAGATAAAGAAAAAGAATTACTTCTTGATATTATTGAAAAAATTCCGGACAGTAATCTTCAAAAACAATATCTTGAAAAACTTCGAGAAATTGTTTTGAAGTCTTCTCCATTAGTGGAACAGAAAAAACCAGTTTCTTTTAGTCTTCAAAAAATTCTTGCTGATTCTCCTTTTCACCAACAATCTTTTTCTCCAATTACTACTCATGATCTTCAAAAAGAAGTTACTCAATTACAGTCTCATATCCAAGCCCTTGATCAAAGTATTTTAAATCTCCAAACCAAAGATTTAGAATTAGAAGCTAAAATTACTTTGCTCCAAAATTTCAGTCTTGAAACAACTGATACTACTCCAGAACCTCCCATATTGACTAACTCCATTCAGGTTTCTGATGTTCCAATTAACAATGATAAATTTCTTCAAATTATCCATCGCTTTCATTTTCAAAAATGGTTTTGTCCAATTACCTTAGTTATTGATGATAATTTCCAGATTAATGATGTTGCATTATTTGACAGTGGTGCTGATCTTAATTGCATAAAGGAAGAATTAATTCCTCCTCATTATTATGAACATGCTACTGATCATTTAACCATTGCTAATGGTCAAACACTCCATATTAAATATAAATTGTCCAATGCATCCATTTTCAATAATGATTATTATTTTCATACTCCATTTACTCTTGTCAAAAATCTTAATTATAATATTATTCTTGGTACTCCATTTCTCACTCAAATGTATCCATTTTCTGTCAATCAAGTTGGTATTCATGCTATCATAGATGACAAACCAATTTCTTTTAAATTTTCTACCAACTTACGACATTCTGAAGTCCATACTCTGCAAACTAACTCTATCTGTAAGCAGATTAATATGATTTCTGCAGGGATGAACAGAATACACAGTTCCAAGGATCATGCCCCCAAGCAACAAAAAGAAAAAGGTATAGTAATTCATTCCACAGAAAATATTCCTCCCTCCATAAACCAATCCTCCAATTTGACAAATTATCATCCAAATTCCTATACTAGAATATCTCCAAACACAACCTCTCCAATTACCCATTCAAATACTACTGATATTTCATATCACCTCAAACAACATTATGCCAATCTATTTTTAACCACTTTTACCTCCAAAACATTTTCTTCTCCAGAAGAGTCTAACCTCAAAATATCCAAATATGTAAAAACCAAAATTCCAGATGGTTTCAATTGGTTTCCTTTTGAAATTACTAAACCAATCCAATATTACAGAAACATCCTTCATGATACAAATTCTTGTTTCATTAAGGATAACATTAGTTCCACAACAAATTATTCCAAGTGCCTAATTTTCCATGTTATTACTGATATTGAATGGAAGAATCTTCCTTCTTCCCTTTCAACAGCCAAAACCTTCTCTTCCAAATTTCTTGATCCAAATCTTCCACAGACTTATAATTTCCATTGTGCATTCTTACTCCAAAGCTATAACCATTCTTGGTTTTTTAGCTTTCATCCGAGACGCCTCCGAAAAAATGTGACATTTCCAATATGGTTCCTTGAATGGTGGGATAGTTATGGAGCAATTCCTGACATCTTCCCAGACACCGTTCAAACCTCTTTCCAACATTATCATTCCAAATCACCATTTCCAGAAGGTTTCGAATTCTCCAGTATCATATATTTCTGTCAAATATTTAGAATTTCATGGATTATGTGCTGGAATTATTCCCCTACCAAACTCACTGAATCCAGACCTTACTTTTTAACTCGAGATTATCATGTCAAATGGTGGAAAAACTTTAAAATTTATCCAGGACATGATAAACCTGTGTTTCCCAAGATATCTCAAAGATGGTTCTTCTCGCCCTCCATGAATACAATGAATGGACTAAGCGAGTTTCCAAGCAATATAAACAAGTCCAAATCACCCAAATCACCCCTCCAACAAACACATTTCCTTCACCATCCTCATCCACCAAATCCAAAAAGAAAAATAAGCCAGCCATAAATAAAACTGAACTTTTTGATCAGTTCCTCCAATTCATTAACCAAAATAAACAAGTTCAATCTTCCAGTTCCAGTTCATCTGAGGCTTCCAGTCCAGATTTGTTTGGTAAGCCTTGTGCTCAAAATCCAAGTTTTTCCGAACCATATGTTTGGGTCAATTTTAATCACTTAGACTGAACTTTCCAGACAGTCTATTTGATGGGCCTTATTTCAAACTACATTTAAATTCCCGCATACAAAAAAGAAAATAAAATAAGAAAGATCCCGCTAAGTGATTTTTACACTTAGGCAAAAATTAGGGACATAAATAAAGAAAGATCCCGCTAAGTGATTTTTCACTTAGGCAAAAGTTAGGGACATTATTACTCCAATTTCTCAGCAATTTCCAAGAAATTTCCAAGATTTGTCACAATCCAGTAATTTCCAAGCAATTTCCAAGCAATTTCCAGGCAACTTCCAGGCAACTTCCAGGCAACTTCCAGGCAACTTCCAGGTAACTTCCAGGCAATTTTCAAGAAATTTCCAAGTATTGTCAAGAGTACATAGTGACCGGTGAATAGTGACGGATGAATAGTAGTACTATTCATACTCTTACGTGGCACTATTCATTTACCTATCTGGCACCTTTTCCAACATGGTCCAAAGTTTCAACAGTAATGGCCAACAAAGCATCTTACTGTTCCAACGCACTACAAAAAGGCGCACTACAAAAAGCAGAAGCTAACAACTCTCCAGCTGTCCAACAACTTTAAGTTTACTTTGTCGTTTTAGATTACTTAATGTTGTAACCTTACTTTAATGTTTGTACTTTTACTTCTGCACTAAGTCTTTTCTTCTTTGTTAAGTGTCTTAGCTTATAAATAGGTTTGTTGAGTTTCATTTCTACCTAGAACTTGCTTAGATGAAAAAAGAGCTCATTACAAGAAGAAAAACATCAGAGCTTAAGAGAGAAAAACATTGTAAGAAAGTGAGTTCTCAAACTTCTGAATTTCCAATTCGTAAAATATTCCAAGTATTTATATAAGTTTCTTGAGTAAGTTCTTACTTCCTACTTCCTTTAATTATGTTTCCATCTTATGTTTAGAATTACTCTTTCGGTTTTTAGTTAGTTTTGTGTACTTCCTCTACAAACAAGGTCAGTCTTTAGGGTTAGTCTCCCTTCCCGCTCCCGGGTACGTTCCTGGTAGGAAAGTACCCGGGACAGGGAAGGGAGATTAACCCTAAGAACTGACCTAGTTTGTATAGGAAGTACACAAGACTAACTAAAACTGATAGAGTAATTCTAAACATAAGATGGAAACATAATTAAAGGAAGTAGGAAGTAAGAACTTACTGAAGAAACTTATATTAATACTTGGAATATTTTACAGAAATTGGAAATTCAGAAGTTTGAGAACTCACTTTCTTACAATGATTTTTCTCTCTTAAGCTCGATTTTTTTCTTGTTGTAATGAGCTCTTTTTCATCCGAGCAAGTTCTATCCTAAGCAAGTTCTAAGTAGAAATGAAACTAAACAAGCCTATTTATAAGCTAAGACTCTTAACAAAGAAGTAAAAGACTTAATACAGAAGTAAAGGTACTAAGGTTACAGCATTAAGAAAACTAAAACGACAAACTAAAATTAAAGTTGTTGGACAGCTGGAGAAGTATTAGCCTTTGCTTTTTGTAGTGCGTTGGAACAGTAAGATGCTTTGTCGGCCATTACTGTTGAATCTTTGGACCATGTTGGAAAAGGTGCCAGATAGGTAAATGAATAGTGCCACGTAAGAGTATGAATAGTACCACTATTCATCCGTCACTATTCACCGTGTACTTTTGACAAAACTTGGAAATTTCTTGGAAGTCAGCTCGGAGGTTGCCTGGAAATTACTTGGAAATTGCGTGGAAATGACTTGGAAATAGCTTGGATCTTGATAGGTTGCCATTTACGGAAACATATTGGAGGATCTTGGAAAAATTGTGCTGTAATTGGAGTAACAATGTCCCTAATTTTTGCCTAAGTGAAAAATCACTTAGCGGGATCTTTCTTTTATTTATGTCCCTAACTTTTGCCTAAGTGTAAAAACACTTAGCGGGATCTTTCTTTTATTTAGAAATCAAACGGATCTTGGGCACAAGGCCCACTAAGCAAATCTGGCCGGAAGCCTCGATGAACCGGAACTTGGATGATTGAACTTGTTTATTTTGGTTAATGAATTGGAGGAACCGATCAAAAAGTTCAGTTTTATTTATGGTCGGGCTTATTTTTCTTTTTGGATTTGGTGGATGAGGATGGTGAAGGAAATGTGTTTGTTGGAGGGGTGATTTGGGTGATTTGGACTTGTTTATATTGCTTTGAAACTTCGCTTAGTCCATTCATTGTATTCATGGAGGGCGTAAGAACCATGCCGGAGATACTTGGGAAACACAGCTTTATCATGTCCGGATAAATTTTAAAGTTTTTCCACCATTTGACATGATAATCTCGAGTTAAAAAGTAAGGTCTCGGATTCGATGAGTTTGGTAAGGGAATAATTCCAAGCACATAATCCATGAAATTCTAAATATTTGACAAAATATATGATACTTGGAGAATTCGAAACCTTCTGGAAATGGTGATTTGGAATGATAATGTTGGAAAGAGGTTTGAAGGGTGTCCGGGAAAATGTCGGAATTGCACCATAACTATCCCACCATTCAAGGAACCATATTGGAAATGTCACATTTTTCCTGAGGCAATCGGATGAAAGCTAAAAAACCAAGAATGGTTATAGCTTTGGAGTAAGAAGGCACAATGCCATGCTTGTACATAATCATGGAAATTATAAGTTTGTGGAAGATTTGGATCAAGAAATTTGGAAGAGAAGGTTTTGGTGCTGAAAGAGAAGAATAAAGATTCTTCCATTCAATATCGGTAATAACATGGAAAATTAGGCATTTGGAATAATTTGTTGTGGAGTTAATATTATCCTTAATGAAACAAGAATTTGTGTCATGAAGGATGTTTCGTAATATTGGATAGGTTTAGTAATTTCAAAAGGAAACCAATTGAAACCATCCCGAAGTTTGGTTTTGACATATTTGGATATTTTGTGATTAAATTCTTCTTGCGAAGAAAATGTTTTGGAGGTAAAATTGGTTAAAAATAAATTGGCATAATGTTGTTTGAGGTGATATGAAATATCGTAGTATCTCGAATGGGTAATTGGAGAGGTTGTGTTTGGAGATATTCTAGTATAGGAATTTGGATGATAATTTGTCAAATTGGAGGATTGGTTTATGGAAGGAGGAATATTTTGTGGAATGAATTACTATACCTTTTTCTTTTTGTTGCCTGGGGGCATGATCCTTGGAACTGTGCATTCTGTTCATCCCTGCAGAAATCATATTAATCTGCTTACAGATAGAGTTAGTTTGCAGAGTATGGACTTCAGAATGTCGTAAGTTGGTAGAAAATTTAAAAGAAATTGGTTTGTCATCTATGATAGCATGAATACCAACTTGATTGACAGAAAATGGATACATTTGAGTGAGAAATGGAGTACCAAGAATAATATTATAATTAAGATTTTTGACAAGAGTAAATGGAGTGTGAAAATAATAATCATTATTGAAAATAGACGCATTGGATAATTTATATTTAATATGGAGGGTTTGACCATTAGCAATGGTTAAATGATCAGTAGCATGTTCATAATAATGAGGAGGAATTAATTCTTCCTTTATGCAATTAAGATCAGCACCACTGTCAAATAATGCAACATCATTAATTTGGAAATCATCATCAATAACTAATGTAATTGGACAAAACCATTTTTGGAAATGAAAACGTTGGATAATTTGAAGAAATTTATCATTGTCAATTGGAGTATCAGAAACCTGAATGGAATTAGTCAATATGGGAGGGTCTGGAGTAGTATCAGTTGTTTCAAAACTGAAACTTTGGAGCAAAGTAATTTTAGCTTCTAATTCTAAATCTTTGGTTTGGAGATTTAAAATACTTTGATCAAGGGCTTGGATATGAGATTTTAATTGAGTAACTTCTTTTTGAAGATCATGAGTAGAAATTGGAGAAAAAGATGGTTGGTGAAATGGAGAATCAGCAAGAATTTTTTGAAGACTAAAAGAAGCTGGTTTTTGTTGTTCCACTAATGGAGAAGACTTCAAAACAATTTCTCGAAGTTTTTCAAGATATTGTTTTTGAAGATTACTGTCCGGAATTTTCTCAATAATATCAAGAAGTAATTCTTTTTCTTTATCTTTTTTGGAAATAACACAAAGTCCTTGGGAACAAAATTGGAGAGAATGATCAGAATTGAATTCATCAGAATCCTGATCACAATCTAACTGATAAATGGCATGATCAGAGTCAGAATGATTAGATCCTTCGGGTTCACTCTGATTTAATTGGAAAACATTTACAAGCTTGTCTCGTAGATCTGGATTGTCATGGAAAATCTCATTAATTTTATTTTTGAAATGACAATTAGTTGCTTTGTGACCAGGTTTACCACACTTATAGCAAATAATCTTTTGGAAATCATATTTGGAAAACTCTTTTGAAAAAGTCTTCTTTTTCTTTTGATAAAAATGATCAGAAGATGGAATGGATTTTTGACGAAAACGTGGAGCCTGTTTGAGTTGTTGTTTTCTGATGGAAGAAGGAGCTTGAATTTTCTCAAAGCCAAAGGCTTCACAGAAAGATCCAAGTTCTTTTCTTTGCTGAGCTTTTTCATTACCATACTTAGATTGGATTTTAAGCTCATTACAAAGAGATAATCCTTCATGCTTAACTAGAGCAAACAGTTGACCATAGGTTAAATTTCCATAGTCAATTGAAAGTTCTTTTAATTTTTGGAAAATTCTTTGAGCAAATAAATTTGGAAGTCCAGAGATAAATTTTTCTTTCCAAAATGATTGTGAAGAATCGGCTACTGGCAAGAACATTTGAAAGAAAAGTATCTTTGTACCAACGATAATCATTTAAAGTTGGACAACGAAGATTGGAAAGGATTATGGAATTGGAATGGAGAAGCTGAGTACTGGTTCCCAAAAAATGGAGACTGATGGTTTGGATTAACAAAGGAAATCCATCCTTTTCTTTCTTCTCATTTTCATGAGAAATAATTTCCTTTTGTTGTGCAAGAGTCAAATGGTTTTCCCACCAATATTTGAGTTGACTCGAAAAACCATGAGTAATCGGTTCCACAATTTGATCACTAGTCATATCATTGGAAATATAGGCATTAGCAAGCAATACACATTTCATGAAGAACTTTTGCAATTTCAAAGTCTGATCTACCATCTATATTCCGAGTCATATAGTTGGTCACCGGAGTAAGCATTTTGAGTACCATAAGTTCCTCGTTCTTCAAACTGGAGATCCTGGAGGAGTAGGTCCCGGAATAATAATTACGCATTGGATTATTGTTCCAATTAGAAATTCGATTAATTTGAGTTGGAAATTCATCATCCGAAAAGACTTTAGCAAGTTCGTTTGCCTTTTTATCCTTGTCTAAACAGGTGATGTTTTTGTCTAATTTGTCGAAATTCGTTTGAGAAGGGTTTTGCTACTTGGTCCAAGATGTTTTGGAAAATGAGTTGGAACATGAATAATAGGTCTAGAAATTTCATTTGGAAAACTGGATGATGGTTGCTCACGAAGTGAGATTCCGTTAAACTTTCTGGATAAATCATCAAGATTTTTGGAATAATTGGGGTCAGGATTTTTGAGAGATAAAGTATCAATTTGAGTAGAAATTTGTTGAACTTGTTTGGAAATAGTATGCAAGATAGTATTGGAAAAATTATTTTGTTCATAAACCTTTTTAATGTCCCCTAAAGTAGGAATTGATTTATCATCGATTCCCTTCCTACTTTATATGGAGCGGCTTCACAAGTTTTACCTTCTTCAATAGAGAAACTCGTAAACCTATTAATGGAGGATGAATAGATGAAACTAGTTCACCATTTTTTAGAGTCCATTTTTGAGCAATATTTGACTTAACACATAAATCAGAAAATGGATATGGAGTTTTCCACCACACCTGGAACACCTACCCACGGCTTACCAACGGCTTTACAGGCTGACCAAACCCAGGCTGACCAATCAGCTGACCAAACCCAAACTATAACTTCTAGCACTGAGGGCAATAACAATGGCTACGAGTAACCTTAGAGCACTTCGTCCTTGGCTCTGGTACCAGGAACGTACCCAGGACAGGGGAAGGGGAGATTAACCCTAAGAACTGACCTAGTTTGTATAGGAAGTACACAAGACTAACTAAAACTGATAGAGTAATTCTAAACATAAGAAGGAAACATAATTAAAGGAAGTAGGAAGTAAGAACTTACTGAAGAAACTTATATTAATACTTGGAATATTTTACGAAAATTGGAAATTCGAAGTTTGAGAACTCACTTTCTTACAATGATTTTTCTCTCTTAAGCTCTGATTTTTTTCTTGTTGTAATGAGCTCTTTTTTCATCTGAGCAAGTTCTATCCTAAGCAAGTTCTAAGTAGAAATGAAACTAAACAAACCTATTTATAAGCTAAGATACTTAACAAAGAAGTAAAAGACTTAATACAGAAGTAAAGAAACTAAGGTTACAGTATTAAGAAAGCTAAAACGACAAACTTAAAGTTGTTGGACAAACTGGAGAGTTGCTTTTGTAGTGCGCCTTTTGCTTTTGATAGTGCGTTGGATCGCAAGATGTTTTGTCGGCCATTACTTGTTGAAACTTTGGACCATGTTGGAGAAGGTGCCGAGATAGGTAAATGAATAGTGCCACGTAAGAGTATGAATAGTACCACTATTCATCCGTCACTATTCACCGTTGTACTTTTGACAAAACTTGGAAATTTCTTGGAAGTTGCCTGGAAGTTGCCTGGAAGTTGCCTGGAAATTGTCTGGAAATTACTTGGATTTTGAACATATCCTGTAACTTGGAGTAATTATGTCCCTAACTTTTGCCTAAGTGATAAATCACTTAGCGGGATCTTTCTTTTATTTATGTCCCTAATTTTTGCCTAAGTGTAAAAACACTTAGCGGGATCTTTCGTTGATTTAGAAATTAAAAGGATCTTGGGTAAGAGACCCATCATATAAACCTGGGCTTGAAGCCTCAGATGAACTGGTACTGGATAATTGAATTTGTGGATTTTGGTTAATAAATTGGAGGAACCGAACCGATTTAGATGTTCTGCTTCATTTATGGGCCGGCTTATTTGCCCTTTTGGATTTAGTGGATGAGGATGGTGAAAGAAATATGTTTGTTGGAGGGGTGATTTGAGTGTTTTGGACTTGTTTATATTGCTGGAAATGCTGGGAAACACAGAGGATCATGTTTATATAGAAATATATGATACTGGGAAAGCGTTCTGGAAATGGTGATTTGGAATGATAATGTTGGAAAGATGTTTGAAGATTTTCTGGGAAAATGTTAGGAATTGCTTCATAACTATCCCACCATCCAAGGAACCATATTGGAAATGTCATATTGTTGTGGAGACAGTTTGGATGAAAGCTAAAAAACCAAGAATGGGTATAGCTTTGGAGTAAAAATGCACAATGCCATGCTTGTACATAATTATGGAAATTATAACTCTGTGGAGGATTTGGATTAATAAATTTGGAAGAGGTTTTGGCTGTTGGAAGAGAAGAATGAAGATTCTTCCTTTTAAGATTAGTAATAATATGGAAAATTAGGTATTTGGAACAATTTGTTGTGGAGCTAATGTTATCCTTAATAAAACAAGAATTTGTGTTATGAAGGATGTTTCTGTAGTACTGGATTGGTTTGGTAATTTCAAAAGGAAACCAATTGAAACCATCTGGAATTTTGGTTTTAACGTATTTGGATATTTTGTGGTGAAATTCTTTTTGAGAAGAAAATGTGTTGGAGGTAAAATTGGTTAAAAATAAATTGGCATAATGTTGTTTGAGGTGATAAGAAATATCAGTAGTATCTGGATGGGTAATTTGAGGAGTTGTGTTTGGAAGTGGTTGAGTATAGGAATTAGGAGGGTAATTTGTCAAATTGGAAGATTGGTTTTTGGAAGGATGGATATTTTCTGTGGAATGGATATGGTCTTTGGAATTCTGCATTCTGTTCATCCCTGCAGAAATCATATTAATCTGTTTACAGATAGAGTTAGTTTGAAGATTATGGACTTCAGGATGTCCCTGCAAAAATTCACGAGTGAGAAAATCTGGATGAGAATTATGTTCTCCTCGTATAAATTCAATGTCAAAATCAAAAGCAGAGAGAATTGCCTGCCATCTTGCAAAATTTTGTTTGGAAACAATGTTTTGAACATCTTTTTGAAGAATTTCTTTGGCTGATTTACAATCAACACGTAAAAGAAATTTTTTGCAATAAAGATCATCTTGAAATTTGGAAATACAGAGGACTATGGATAATATTTCTTTTCGAACAGTGTAGTAACCCTTTTGAGCACCTATCCATAAACCAGAATGGAAACGAACTAATTGTTCTGTATTAGATTCTAATTTTTGCTTGAGGATACCACCATAACCATCATCAGAGGCATCAGTTTCTACAATCATAAAGGCATTTGGATTGGGTAGACCTAAGCATGGAAGTGTTTTGACTCTAGATTTTAGCATACGAACAACATTAGTATGTTCATCTGTCCAAGGACAAGGGTTATTCTGAAGACGTTTGTATAATGGAGCACAAAACTTTCTTAAATTTGGAAAAAAATCAGAAATGTAATTCAGACAACCAAGAAAACGTTGTAATTGGGTTTTATCTTTAATTTCGTTTGGAAATTTGTCAGCAAACTCAATTGCTCTTGCAATTGGTTTAATGGTTCCATGATAAATGTCATGACCAAGAAATCGGATTTTTGTTTGGAAAAGCTTGATTTTTGGAGCAGAAACAACTAAACCATTTTTCTTGATAACTTGGAGAAAGATGTGTAAATGTTTGAAATGTTGGTCAATAGAATTAGAAAACACAAGAACATCATCAATATAGACAATAGTAAAAGCAGTATATGGAGTAAAAATATCATTCATAATATTTTGAAATTCAGATGGAGCATTCTTCAAACCAAAAGGCATTACATTCCATTCATAGTGTCCAAATGGGACTGTAAATGCGGTTTTATAACGATCTGTTTCAAGCAATTTGAATCCGCAAAAGCCACTTTTCATATCAAATTTGGAAAATATTTTGGAATCATAAAGTCTATTAAGAAGATCTTTTTTATTAGGAATTGGATCACGAATCCATTGAAGGACTTTATTAAGAGGTTTATAATTAATAAGCGATCTTGGAACACCTCGTTCTTTTTCTCGCCCGATTCATGACATAGAAAGCAAAGACAAGACCAAGGGGATTTAGAAGGGCGAATTAACTTCTTATCAAGAAGTACTTGAATTTCTTTCTTACAAGTTTCAAGTAATTCTTGGTTCATTTGAATTGGTCGAGCCTTAGTAGGAATCTGTTGTTCTGAAAAATCTTTTTCATAAGGAAGGAAAACAAGATGTTTTTTCCTTTCCCAAAAAGCATTTGGAATATCAGCACAAACTTCATGTTGGAGTATTTCTTGGAAATTCTTTATTTTTTGTTGAATATGAGGATTTTGTAATTGTTGTTCTATTCTTTGGAAAGATATTTCTTCTTTCAAAAAGGAAATTTGGTTTCTTTTTGAAGTAATCAAGTCGATTTGGAGAAAATGGATTTCTTTATTTTGTAATGGAGTAGAAAAATGAAAAGAAATTCGTTTTCCAAAAAATGGAAGTATGGATGCCAAACTTGTTTACTGAAAATGGATAAATTTGAGTTAAAAATGGAGTGCCAAGGATAATACCATTATTAATATCTTTAACAAGAGTGAAAGCAGTTTTGAAGCAATAATGATTATTACAAATATAAGCTTTGGAAAGTTTATACCTGATTTGGAGTCTTTGTCCATTAGCACTGGACAAATGTTCAGTAGTTTTCTCATAGTATTTAGAAGGTATTAATCCTTCTTTAATACAATTGAGATCAGCACCACTATCAAACAAAGCAATGGTAGTTATTTGGAAATCATGATCATGAATTAATTTGACTGGACAATACCAACGTTGATAGTTAACATGTTGACGAGTTGGAGGAGTTATTGGAATAGGGGGGTCAAAAGTTTGTTTTAGAGAATCATTTTGCTTAAGTTTTTTAAGTTGAGACTTTATCTGATTGATCTCATATTGAAAATCCTGAAGTTTAATAGCTTTTGGGGAAAAGCTATTATCACCAGTTTTGGAAAATTGACAATCATACTCTTTTGAAGATAAAGAATTTATTTGAGAAGAAAGAGTATGCAAAATTGGAGTTGGAAAATCGTTTTGATCATAGACCTTTTTGATGTCTCCTAAAGGAAGATCTGATGTTTCATCAGTATCTTTGCCTTTTTCAGGAGCAGCTTCACAAGTTCTTCCTTTCTCAGGAGGAATTTGTAAATCTGTTAATGGAAGATTAATGGATGAAACTAGTTCACCATTTTTAAGAAACCATTTTTGAGGAATATTGGATTTGACACATAAATTAGAAAATGGATATGGAATTTTTAAATTACTTAAGTAAATTGGAAGCCAAGTGAAAAATGGAATATTAGCAGATAACTCATTTAATTTGGAATAGTATTTTTCTCTAATAAACTCAGAAAGGGTTTATCAAAATTAGAGAAAAACCAAAGTCGTTTTTCACGATTTTCTGGAGATTCAAAATCATTGGAAAGCATAGGTTTATCAATTTGGAAACCACCTTTGATAATAATATTTAAACTGGAAAATTCAGGAGATGGAAAGTTCTTACTTGAATTTCCTTGAATAAGTATGTTACCACCTGGTTGCTTATCCTTAGACTCTGTCAGATTTGTTGGAATTGGCATTTCCCAAACAAATAGATTATCCTTTTGGGTAATCTTCTTCTCTTGGACTGAGTTCATACTGTCACCAAAGACCTTAGAAGAAACACTACTAACCTTACTGGCGGGCCGCGCTTGTCGTGAACGCCGCCCGGCCAAAGATAAAATTTCTCCTACTCTCTTTTACAATAAACAAGTATAATGGAAGTAGGGGTCGTATCCTCAGGGAAACAGGGACGAGTTTAGTATTTAGCGTGATTCGAAACCTAGATTAAGCTAAGGGCCGAGAAACCTAATAATAATAACAAAGGGGGGTTTCAAGTAGATTATAACTAAACTACAACTAACTAACATATAAACAAAATGAGAAATCAATTATAGGAAGATCTTGAATCCGATTAACATCCACTTCAATTCATTATCGATCATTGAACATCCACTCCAATTATTTCCATAATTATCTATTGTCGAGAATTAATCTCGTGTTCTCCTTATTCCTAGTTGAATAGCACGATCAGCGTGACTATAAAACTCTAACTAAAGGATAACCTAGTCCGATCTGCGTCTAAGTTCAATCCGATAGCAGCACTAAACACAGAGAACCAATAGACCTGCTAACGTCATACAAGCGATAAACGTTCAACAGTTTATTCAATTTCCCCAAGAAATAACCAAGATGATCTGCATCTAAGCTACTCCCTAGTTTGCTACCATTTGATAAAAGAATAAAACAATCCGATTCTATTCTTAAATCTAGCATTAGATTTATTACACAATCAAACTAGTAATATTCCTAGCATAATCATGCAAAAACCATAGAAAGCAAGCATGGAAATTAAACCATAATCAAAGGAAATAAATAGAGGGGAAAGATCTCACAATAATGCTTGAAGCTCCATATTAATCTCGTTCAAGAACGGTTCAAGCTACAATCGGCATACCATAAGCCAATCCCATAATTGAAATCTACAAAAACTAAATTAGAAAATAAAAACTAAAAAGAGAAGACAACAAGAGAGGAGTGGAGTTTTGGAAACTCCATCCCCTTGTGGCTCGCTGCCCCCTAGGTCTAAAAACAAAGTTTAGTATTTATACTAAGGCTCAAAAGTCAGCCGACATTTAGACCGCCATAGGGGTCGCGAGGTGCGATACAAGTCGCACCGTGCGATGAGCTACTGCCTTCGCAACGAGCTGAAGAGCTGGGCCAAAACCACGCAGGTCGCACCGTGCGAGATTCCTCGCGAGGTGCGAGATACAGGTCGCGAGGTGCGACCATGCTCGCGAGGTGCGAGCTGCTGGGCGTGCGATGGGCGCCGGGCGGGTTAGGCTGCTCGGGCGTGCGATGGGCGATGCTTCGAGCGCCAGGCGGGCCGGGCGAGCGTTGGACTATGATGCTTCTTGGGCGCCGGCACACGATGGGCGAGAGAAGATGGAGCGCTGGGCTGCGATGGCTCACGATGATGGAGCGCCGCCGGGCGGGCGCCTTGCGGTACTCACGAGAGCTTGGCTTGGCGAGCTCGTCGTGATGCTTAGGCTTGCGGTGATCACGAGTGCTTGGCTCGGATCAAATGCACTTCACCTTGGAAGCTCGGAATGCATGACATTAACACAACTTATATCTCAAAACTCCGAACTTCCGCTAAGGATGATTTTTATGCAAACCTTAACAATTACGAACAAATCCCTTAGCAATGTGCACCTAAAATACCACAAGAACATCGTATAACTTGAGCGCATCAAATACCCCCCACACTTGAACTTTACTCGACCTCGAGTAAACTCAAAATGAGGATCACCAAATAAATCATCACCCAAGCTATCGAAACCAACCTACACTCCCCATCAACTACATCATCATCATCACATCTTAACAAAATACGCTCAAAACCTAAACGTAAGGGATGATGATTCCCCCACACTTAGATTCAAGCTCACCTGAAATATACAAAGACGCGACAACAATAATAACCAGCAACGCCAACAAGTTTAACCAACAACACCAACGAGAATCAAAATGCCAGCTCACGACACACTAAAGTATCAGCTCTCCTAAACCTCAAAAGATGACCTACTACTACAACAACTAACTTAAAATAGCAAGCCATGGAACAAAGACAAAAAGGGATAAATTCCATGCTTACTCCCAAAAACAATCAACCAA